>JBAMIH010000136.1:0-69130 GCA_038501795.1 Pseudopleuronectes americanus
AAATGATGTCTTACACTCAAAAAAAGGATATTGGCTGGCTGTCCTATTTACTTGAATTAAAAGTGTATTTTCTATGAAATAATTTCACGTTTGTAAAATGAACGTGATACAATTGCGTTGGATTTGCTAAATATTCAACAACTTCGCTTTAATACGATTCAATCACGTTGATATGAATTGATATGTTCGAGTTTCTGCGCAAGAAGCACCTCCATGAGGCATCGCGAGAAGAAAAACACCGGAAGTCAGGTACGTGACCGGTGGTGTTCATCAGGCGCACGGAGAAGGTAAGAGAAAATCATTTTCCATCCAATCATATGCGAGCGAAATATTGTTCAGAAATCTCATCAGCTGTTAGTCGGTTCATTTTCCAAGGTTTTAGAACGCAGCGGTGTATTTGTTACCAGGCGTTAGCGGGTTTGTATCGAACTTAAAAAGTCGTCCGTCACACATGGCGAGTTAAAACAGTGTTTTGTGTTGCTAGTTGTGCTTCTAAAGCTTGAAAAATAGTGAGTCAAATACTTGTATATAAGCATTGAACGGAAGAATAACGTTACATCGTGTGAGAACGGAACAAAAGAAATGTGTTAAATCAGCGGCTACATCAGAGAAGACGCGGCGCGTCTGAACTCCGGTACAGGGGAGCAGAGCGCCATCACGTCCTCACTCAGCTAACTTTATCACGGAGGAACCTTTGCTGGCAGAAATAGTGAGTAACGTTAGCGCATGGGGACAGGGTGACTAGTTAACGAGTTAAAGTAAATACGAGTCGAGCATGGCGTAGCACGTGACTCATTCATGCAGACACGTGAAACAGGACGTCCACAAACGCGTTGGGTCCTAACATCATTGTGTTCTATTTACTGCAGTCTGTGTATAATGTCACGTTTTCCCTTGTTTGTATTTCCAGCCTCTATGATCCATTAGGAAAAAAAAATTAACTAATGCATCTGAACACGTTTAAACAGAGAATATGACATTGTGAAATGTTGTCAGCAAAACTAACATCAGCTCTTCTCTTTTTCTTCTCAGTTTTAATGGTGAATCAGATTGGATCATTGTTGCCAGCTCCTGCTGTGTTAGTCAACCTGCCGATATAATTATAATAACTATACAGGAACAGTTACTTGCCTGGTAAATATAATATCTATGTAGTATGTTTAAGTATTTCTATTTTCTTCTGCTTTGCATTAGCCTTTCTGTCTCTCTCTTCCTCCCTTCGTCTGTTTCCATTTCTCCCTATCTCCTCCTTTACACTCACCCTTTTCTATCTCTGTGATTTGTCTGTGTGTGGATGTGTTTTTCCAATTATTCAATGATAACTTCATGTTAGATTATCAATCTCTCTAAATTTATTACAGAATTTTGTGAATGCCAAAGTGTGCTGTGACTGCTGTCTGACCACAAGAGCATCCTATCCGACTGCACCTGTTGTCCAACCTGTCTGTGAATGCAGGTAAAGAAGGCCATCATAAAGTTTCTTGTAAGTATATATGCTAAATTGCCTTGTGTTTTTTTGTTAGGTAGAGCAGCAGTAACCTTTTTCCATTTGTAGTTCATTTAGACTGCAATTCCATCGTCAAACATGTGATATGTTTTTTAGGGGGCTGGGAAAAATGTGGAATTGTAAGCTGTGCAGCAAATCTATATCTTCAAGATATGAACTACTGAAACATCTTAGGCTACAGCACAGTCAAAGGCAGCGCTACCCGTGCCCACACACAAACTGCCCATGTACTTTTAAGACATGGAATGCTATGCATATTCATTTAAGTAGAGTCCATCCTAAACAAAACTCACAAGAGCTGCTGGAACTGTCAACATTCAGATGTACATTATGCACTTGCAGAGGTCTAGTTACTGAAAAGGATTATTTCCTACACATTGGCACTCATTTGAAGAGTAATGAAACTGTTACTTGTATGTTTATGGGTTGCAGTTTTAAAACAAATGTTTACGGAACCTTTCACTCTCACAAAAACAGAAAGCACAACCCACATACATAATAAATGTCAAATGGCTTTGATCTAGCATTGTTTTTTGAAGTTCTGACCAGTTTTTTTAAAAACATTTTAGCCTAATCTGCTCTTTCCTCATTTGCAGAAATGACTGATCTAGTGAAGCTCCGAATCATTCTGGGAGAGAATAATTCCCAGAGATTGATCCTTCCAGGCGGGATACCAGAGTCTATTAGTGACCTTGCACAGCAAATAAAACAGCAGTGTGGAGTAGAAGGGGACTTCAGACTTCAATTCATGGATTATGAGTTTGGGAATGAATTCACCAACTTGCTGTCAATGTCAGATGTCCAGGACAAAAGTACTATCAAGGTCATATTTAATTCCATTACTTCTGTCCACTATGATGGCTCTCTGCCCCCGCCTTACCCAGCTGCTGCTGCCACCATTCGATCACCAGATGACTCCTCGTCCCTTTCTTCTGGTAGCTCACATGATACAGAAATACTGTCTTCACCGGAGTCCACTTCCTCAAGATCCTCTGGATGGCCCATTATCTTCACAGTTCCCCGGTTCTCCTATGATGCTGAGCTGCAGCTGGAAAGGGCCAACACTGCTTTTAAAGAAACTGGAACTTTGTTAAGTCCTCATACCCAACTTAAATCAGCCATTCTTGATGGCTTGACTGAAACTATTGTCAAGTACAAAGTGTACCCCTCCGATCATGAGTTTGAAGAGGTAGCTGAAGCTCTTGTATCAGCACATCCATGTTTGAAAGAGCCAGGCTCAGTCACTGGATTTGGCGGCTGGAAGACGAGCTTGAAATACAAACTTGGTAACTACAGAACAAAGCTCAGGCGGCTTGGCTGCCCAGAAGTCACAGTAAATGCCCTAACACACAAACCTGATGGGAAATGCAGTCCTGCCTATGGTGTAAAGAGGCCAAAAAAAGCAGAAGTGAATTACTGCCCTGCATATCCGTCTGGTGAAACAGCCGAGACACAAGAAGGACTAAGAGTGGCCCTCCTCTCAGAAGTGAAGAGAAGAAACAATGAGGAGAATGTGGCAAAAATGATGGACAAGACCTTTGCTTACAGGAGGCAAGAAGTAGTTCGGGAGGCACCAATGATAGCTGATTTCAAAATGAGGTGGCCGGCTCTCTTCCATGTCCATGAGGTAAGTAAATGACTGTGTAAAGGAACATCCCCTATTACTTTTTACAGTGTGAGCTATATAGAGACACCTATTTGAAGACTTTTTCTGATTTTAATTCATAAACTAGTAAGGATTCACTGGCTCTGACAGTGGAATTTGAATGGAGAAAACTAATGGATTTTTTTTTGTCTTTTTCTTAATTTGTAGTTGTGTGTTGAATTCAAGAGAATCACGACAATCCATTTAGAGTCAAAGTTCTTCTCTGAGCTGGATGCTCACTCTGCAGACCTCATCAAGGTGTTTGCCAAGAAAGGCGGAGTTCAAGGGAGACAGATCAGAAGCATCCTGGTACCCATGACTGAGGTATGATAATGGAAAATATACTCAGTTTATATACTCAAATTTATAATAATTACTGCATACTCATCTAATTCAACTTGTGAAAAGAACTCTGCTGGTTGGTCAAGATGTTTTTCCTAATGTGTTTTTTCTTTTTTTCTCATATTCTCTCTAATCTGATACTTAGACTGACAGCATTGATGTCAAAAGAGAATGCATACTGAAAAGTCTAGCGTCTACTTGAATGAAGATCCAGAGAAGCTGGTAGAAAAAATACCTGGTATTTTGATTTAACTTAATCTTCTCAATGGAGATGATCATGGTTGATTTTCCTTTGAATTCACACAATCACACACATCCAACACAAACAACAACCACAAAACTCAACAAACACAAACAAAAACACAACACAAACCACAACACACCACAAACCACAACAAACACCAAAACATCAAAATCACACAACCAAAACATCAACACACACAAACACATCAAACAAAAACAACAAACACAACAAAATCACACAAACAACAACACACACACAACCATCAAACACCACCAACACCCTCAACCACAAAATCACAACACAACCACCAACAAACACCCACAAAAAAATCAACAACACCACCAATCAACCACAAACAAACACAAATAAACAACAACACAAACAACAACACAACACAACACACAACAACACAACACAACACACAAACACACAACAACAACACAAACACACAAACAACACACACACAAACAACACACACAACACAAACACAAACACACAAACAACACAACAAACACACAACACAACACAAACAACACACAACACACAACAACACAAAACAACAACACAACACAACACACAAACACACAAAACACAACAACAAACACACAACACAAACAACAAACACACAACACACACAACAAACAACAAACAACACACAACAAACACAAACACAACAACACACAAACAAACACAACACACACAACACACAACACAAACAACAAACACACACAACAACAACACAACACAACAACACACACAAACACAACACACAACAACACAACAAACACACAACAACAACACACACAACAAACACAACACAAACACAAACAACACACAACACAAACAACAACAAACACACACACAAACACACAAACACAAACACAAAACAACAACACAAAACACACACAAACAAACACAACAACACACAACACAAACACACAACAACACAACACAAACAACAACACAACAACAAAACACAACAAACAAAACACACAACAACACAACAACAAACAACACACAAACACAACAACACACACAAACACAACACACAAAACACAACAAAACACAAACACACAACACACAACACACAACAAACACACAAACAACACAAACACAAAACACACAACAACAAACACACAAACAACAACACAACACAACAAACAACACAACAAACAACACACAAAACACAACACACAACACACAAACAACAACACAAACAACACAACACAACAACAACAACAACAACACACAACACAACAACACACACAAACACACAACACAAACAACAACAACAAACACACACAACAACAAACAACACAACAAACAACACAACACACAAACAACACAAAACAACACAACACAACACACAACAACAACACAAACACACAACACACAACAAACAACAACAAACAACACAAAACACACACAACAAACACACAACAAAACACAACACAACACAAACAACACACAACAAAACAACACAACACACAAACAACAAACAACACACACAAAACACAACACAAACACAACAACACAACAACACAACAACAAACACACACACAACAAACACAACACACAACAACACAAAACACACAACAAACACAACAACACACACAACAACAAACAACACACAACACAACAAACACACAACACAACAACAAACACAAAACACACAACACACAACAAACACACAAACAACACACAACAACACAACACACAACAAACAACAACACAACACACAAACACACACAAACACAACACAACACAACAAACAACAACAACAACACACACAAACACACAAACACAAACAACACAACAACACAACAACAAACACAACAAACACAACAACACACAACAAAAACACAACACAACAAACACACAACAACACAAAACACACACAACAACACAACAAACACAACACACAAAACACAACACACAACAACACAAACAAACACACAACACAAACACACAACACACAACAACAAAACAACAACACAACACACAACAACACAAACAACACACACAACAACACAAAAAACACAACACACAACAAAAACAACAACACACAACAACAAAACAACACACAAACAACACAACAACAAACAACACACAAACACACACAACAACAACACAACAACACACAAACAACACACAACAACAACACAACAACACAACACACAACACAAACACACAACACAACAAAACAACACAACAACACACAAACAACACAACAAAACACAACAACAAAACACAACAACACAACACAAACAAACAAACAACACACAACACAACACAAACACACACAACAACACAAACAACACAACAACACAACACAACAAAAACAACACAACACAACACAAAACACACAACAACACACAAACAACACAACACACAACAACACAAACACAACACAACAAACACACAACAACACAACACACACAACAAACACAAACATCACAAACAAACAACACACAAACAACACACAAAACAACACAACAACAACAAACAACACAACACACAAAACACAACAACACAACACACACACAACAACACACAAACAAACACACACAACACACAACACACAACAAACACAAACACAACAAACAACACAACACACAAACAACAACACACAAACACAACAAACACAACACACAACAACACAAACACAACAACACACACAAACAACACAACACACACAACAAACACACAACAAACACAAACAACACACAACAACACAACACACAACAAACATCACACACAAACACAACACAACACACAACAAACACACAACACAACACAACAACACACAAACAACAACACAACAAAACAACACACAAACACAACAACAAACAACAACAACACAACACAAACAACACAAAACAACAACACAACACAACACAACAACAAACACAAAACACAACAACACAACACACAACAAACACACAAACCACACAAACAACACAACACACAACACAAACACAACACACAACAAAAACACAACAACACAAACACACAACACAAAACACAAACAACACACAACACAACAACACAAACAACACACAACAAACACACAACACAACAACAAACACAACACAAAACAAACAACACAAACAACACAACACAACACAACAACACAAACAACAACACAACAAACACACACAAACACAACACACAAACAACACACAACACACAAACACAACAACACAACAACACAACAAACACACACACAAACAACACAACAACAAACACAACAACACACAACAACAACACACAAACACACAACAAAACAACACAACAACACAACAACAACAAACAACAAAACACACAAACAACAACACACAACAAACACACAACAACAACAAAACACACACAAACACACAACACACAACAAACACAAAAACAACACAACACAACACAACACAAAACACACAACACAAACACAACAACACAACAACACACAAACACACAAACAAACACACAACAAACAACAACACACACAAACAACACACAACAACAACACAACAAAACAACACAACACAACACAACAACACAAACACACACACAAACAACACAACACAAACAAACAACACACACAAACACAAACACAACACAACACAAACACACACAACACAAACAACACACAACAAACAACAACAACACAAAACAACACAAAACAAACACACAAACACAACAACACAAAACACAACAACACAAACACAACACACAAACAACACACACAAACAACAACACAACACAACAACAAACACACAAACACACAACACAAACAACAACACAACAACAACACAAACAAACACAAACAACAAAACACACACACAACACAACAAACAACACAACACAACACAACAACACACAACAACAAACAACAAACACAAAACACAACAACAAACACACAACAACACAACAACAAACACAAACACACAAACAACAACACAACAAACACAACACACAACAACACACACAAACAACAACACAACAACACAAACACAACAACACACAAAACAACACAAACACACAACAACACACAACACAACACAACAAAACAACAACACACAACAAACACACACAACAACACAAACAACACAAAACACAACAACACACAACAAACAAAACACACAACACAACAAACACAACACAAACACAACACACCACACACAACAACACAAACAACACAAACAACACACAAACAACACACAACACAAACAACAAACACACAACAACACAACAACAAACACACAAACAACAACAACACAAACACACAACACAACACAACAACAACACAACAACACACAAACAACACACAACACACAAAACACAACAAACAAACACAACACAACACAACAAAACACACACAACACAACACAAAAACACACAACACAAACACAACACCACACAACAAACAACACAACAACACACAAACAACACAACACAACACAAACACACAACAAAACAACACACAAACAACAAACACAACACAACAAACAACACAAACACAACACACAACACAAACACAACACACAACACACACAACACAAACACACAACACACAAACAACACAAACAACACACAAACACAACACAACAAACAAACAACAACACAACAACACACAAACACACACAACACAACACACACAACACACAAAACAACAACACACAACAACAACAACACAAACAACACACAACACAAACAACACACAACAAAACAACACAACAAACAACACACAAACACAACAACAAACACAACACACAAACACACAAACAACACACAACAACACACAACAACACAACAACAACACAACAACACAACAACAAAACACAAACAACACAACAACAACACACAAACAACAAACACAACACAAACAAAACAACAAACACAAAACACACAACACAACACACAACAAACACAACAACAACACACAACACACAACAACACAACACAAAACAACAACACAACAAACAACAAACACACACACAAAACAACACACAAACAACACAAACACACAAAACACAACACACAACAAACAACAACACACAACACAACACAACAAAACACAAACAACAACAACACAAACAAACACAAACACAACACAACAACAACACACAACAACAAAACACAAACACAAACACAACAAACAACAACACAACAACACAAACAACACAAAACACAACACAACAACACAAACACAACAACACAAACACAACAAACACACACAAAACACAACAACAAACACAACACAACAAACAACAACACAACAAAACAACACAAACAACAACAACAAACACAACACACAAACAAACACAACACACAAACACACAACAACACAAACAACACAACAACACAACAACAACAAAACAACACACAACAAACACAAACACACAAACAACACAAACACAACAACAAAAACACACACACAAACAACAAACAAACACACACAACAAACAACACAACAACAACAAACACAACAAACACAAACAACACACAAAAACAACAACACAACACAACACACAACAACACAACAACAACAAAACACAACAACACAAACACAAACAAACAACACACACAACAACACAACAACACAACACAAAACACAAACAACACAACACACAACAACAAACACAACACAACAACAAACACAACAACACAAAACAACACAACACAAAACAAACACAAACAACACAAACACACACAAACACACAACAAAACAACACAACACACAAACACAACAACACAAAACACAACAACAACAAACACACAAACAACAAATCACACAACAACAACAACAAACACAACAAACAACACAAACAACAAACAACACAACAAACACACAACAACACACACAAACACAACAACACAACAACAACACAAACACAACAACACAACAAAACACACAAACAAACACAACACAACAACAACACAAACACACAAACAACAACACAACAAACACAAACAACACAACACACAAACAACACAACAAACACAACAACAAACACAACACACAACAAACACAAACACACAACAAACAACACAAAAACAAACACAACAACACAAAACAACAAACAACACAAAACACAACACAAACACAACAAACACACAACAACAACAAACACACAAACAAAAACACAACAACACAAACACAAACAACACACAAAACACAAACAACACAACAACACACAACAAACAACAACACAAAACAACAACACAAACACACAAACAACAACACAACAAACACACAACAACACAACACAAAACACAACACAACAACACAACAAACACAACAAAACAACACACAACAACAAACACACAACACAAACACACAACAAACAAAACACACAACACAAACAACACACAACACAACACAAACACAACAACAAACACAACACAAACACACACAAAACACACAACAACAACAACACAACAAAACAACACACAAACAAACAACACAAAACAAACAACAACACACACAAAAACAAACAACACACAAACAAACACAAACAACAACAACAAACACACAAACAAACAACACAACAAAACACAACAACAACAAACACAAACACAACAACACACAAACAACACAAACAACAACAAACAAACAACAACACAACACAACAAACAACAACACAACAAACACAAAACACAACAACAAAACAACAACACAAACACACAAAACAACACAAACAAACAACAACAAACAACACAACAAACACACACAACAAAACAAACAACACAACACAAACACAAACAACAAACACAACAACAAACAACAACAACACACAAAAACACAACAACACAACAAACACAACACAAACACAAACAACACAACACAACACAACACAAAACAACAACACACAAACAACAACACAAAACACAACAAACAACAACACAACAAACAAAACAAACACACAAAACACACAAACAAACACAACACACAACAAAACAACAACAACAACACAACAACACAACAAAAACAACAACAACACAACAACAACACAACAAACACAACAAACAACAACAACAAACACACAACAACACAAAACACAACAAAACAACAAACACAACAACAACAAACACAACAAACAACAACACAAACACAAAACACACAAACAACAACAAAACACAAAACAACAAAAACAACACAAACAACACACAAACAACAAAACAACAACAACAAACAACAACAAAAACACACAACAACAACAAACAACACACAACACAACAAACAAACACAAACACAAACAACACAAACAACAACACAACAACACAACACAAACAACAAACACACAACAAACACAACAACAACAAAACAACAACACAAACACACAACAAACAACAAACACACAAAACAACAACAAACACACAACAAACACAACAAACAACAAACAAACACACACAACACAACAAAAACACAACAAACAACACAACAAACACAACAACACAAACAAAACACACACACAACACAACACAACAACAAACACACAAACAACACAACAAACAACAACACAAACACAAAACAACAAACACACAACAACAACAAAACACAACAACAAACACACAAACACAACACAACACAAAACACAAACAACAACACACAAACACAACAAACACAAACAAACAACAAACACAAAACACACACAACAACAAACACACACAAACACACATCAAACACAACAAACACAACACAAAACAACAAACACAAACAAAACACACACAAACACAACAACAACAAACACAACAACAAAACAAACAACACAAAACAACACAAAACAACACAACAAAAACACAACAAACAACACAACAAACAAAACAACAAACACACAAACACAAACAACACACAACACAAACAAACAACACAACAACAACACAAACAACACACAACAACAAACAAACAACACAAAACACACAACACAACAAACACAACAAACAAACACACAAACAACACAACACAACAAAACAACAACACAAACAACACAAACAACAAACACACACACAAACACAAACAACAAACAACAACACAACACAAACAACAAACACAACAAACAACACAAACAACACAACACACAAACAACACAAACACAACACAAACAACAAACAAACACACAACAACAACAAAACAACAAAACACACAACACAAAACAAAACAACACAAAACACAAAACACAAACAAAACAAAAACAACACAAACAAACACACAAACAAACACAAACACAACAACAACAACAAACAACACACAAACACAACAAACAACAAACACAACAAAACACAACACAAACAACAACACAACACAACAAACAACACAACACAAAACAAAACACACAACAAAACAACAAACACAAAACACAACAAACAAAACACAACAAAACAACAACAAACAAACACAAACAACAACAAACAACACAACAAACAAACAACACACAACAAACAAACACAACAACACAAACAACACAAAACACAACAACAAAAACAAACAAACAACACAAAACAACACAACAAAACAACACAACACAAACACAACAAAACAACACACAAAACAAACAACAAACAACAACAACAAACACAACACAAAAACACACAACAAACACAACAACACAACAAACAACACAACAAACACACAACAAACAACAAAACAACACAACACAACACACAAAACAAACACACAACAACACAAACACAAACAACACAAACACAACAAACACAACAAACAACAACAAACAACAACACACAACAACAAAACAACAAACAACAAACACACACAACAAACAACACAAAACAACACACAAAACACAACAAACAACACAAACAAAACACAACACACAAACAACAACACAAACAACACACAACACAACACAACAAACACAAAACACAACACACAAACAACAACAACACAAACAACACAAACAAAAACAACACAACACAAAACACAACAAACAACAAACAAACACAACAACAAACACACAACAACAAAACACAACACAAAAACACAACAACACAAAACACAAACAACAACAACAACACAACAACAAACAACACAAACACAACACAAACAACAAACACAACAACAACCAACACACAAACAAACAACAAACAACAACACACAAACAACAACAACACACAACAAAACAAACACAACACAACAAACACAAACACACACAACACAACAAAACAAACAACACAAACAAAACACACACAACAACAACACACAACACAAACACAAAAACAACACAACAACACAAACAAAACACAACACAACACACAAACACACAAACAACAACACAAACACACAACAAACAAACACAACACAACACAAAACAACAACAAAACAACAACACAACACACAACAACAAACACAACAAACAAACAACACAAAACAACACAAACAAAACAACACAACAACACACAACACAAACAACAAACACAACAACAAAACACAACACAACACAAACACAACAAACAACACAACACAACAACAAACACAAACAACACAAACACAACACAAACAACAACAAACAACACAACAACACAACAAACAACAACAACAACAACACACAAACAAACAACACAACAAACAACAACAAACAACAACACAAACACAACAACACAAAACACAACACAAACACACAAACAACAACACACAAACAAACAACACAAAACAACAACAAACAACACAAACAACAAACAACACAAAACACAACAACAAACAAACACAACAAACAACAAACACAAACACAACAACAACACAAACACAAACAACAACACAACACAAAAACAACAAACACACAAACACAACACAACAAACAACAAACACACAACAACAAACACAAACAACAAACAACAAAACAACAACAAACACACACAAACAACAACACAACAACAAAACACAAACAACACAACAAAACACAACACAAACAACACAAAACAAACACAACACAAAACAAACACACACAAACACACAACAAACAACACACAAACAACAACAAACACACAACACAAACAAACAACAAACAACAAAACACACAAACAAAAACAAACACAAACACAAAACAACAACAAACAACACAACAAACACAAAACACACAACAAAACAAACAACACAAAACACACAACACAACACAAACACACAACAAAACAAACAACACAACAAAACAACAAACACAACAACACAACAACAAACACAACAACAAACAAACAAAACACACAACAAAACAACACAACACACAACACAACAAAACACAACAACAACAAAACAACAAACACAACAACAACACAAACAACACACAAACAAACAACAAACAACACACAACAACAAACACAACAAACAACACAAACACACAAAACACAACACAACAAACACAACAACACAAACACAACAAAACAACAAACACAACAACAAACACAACACAAACAAACAACAACACAAAACAACAACAAAAACAACAACACAACACAAAAAACAACACACAACACAAACACAACAACAACAAACACACAAACAACACAACACACAAACACAACAACAAACAACAAACAAAACACAACAACACAACACAAAACAAACACACACAACACAACACAAAACACAAACACAAAACAAACAACACACAACAAACACAACAACACAAAACAACACAACAAACACAAAACAACACAACAACACACAACAAACAACAAAACACAAACAACAACACAAACAACAACACAAAACAACACAAACAACACAAACACAACAACAAACACACAAAACAAACAACACACAAAACACAACACACAACAACACAAACACAACAACAAAACAACACAACAAAACAAACAACACACAACAAACACACAAACAAACAACAACACAAACACACAACACAACAACAACAAAAAACAACACAAACAAACAACACACAAAACAAACACAACACAACAACACAAACAAACACAACACAACAACAACAAACACAACACAACAAAACAACACAAACAAACAAAACAACAACAACAACAAACAACACAAAACAACAAACACAACACAAACACAAACAAACACAACAAAACACAACACAACAAACAACAAACACAACACAACAAAACAAAAACAACAACACAACAAACAACAAAACAAACACAACACAAACAAACAACAAAACACAACAACACAACAACAAAACACAAACAACAACAACAACACAAAACAACAACAAACACAAAACAACAACAAAACACAACAAACAAACAACACAACAACAAACAAAACAAACAACACAACAAACACAACAAAACAACACACAAACACAACAAAACACAACAACACAACAAACACACACAAAAAACAACACAAACAACAACACAAAACAACAACACAAACAACAAACAACAAACAAACACAAAATCACACACAACACAAAAAACACAACACAACAAACACAACAACAAAACACAAACAACAAACAAACACAACACAAAAACACACAACAAAACAAACAACAACACAACACAAACACAACAAACACAACAACAAAACACAACAACAAAAACACAAACAACAACAACAAACACAAAACACACAACAAACACAACAAACAAACACAACACAAAACACACAACAAAACAACAAACACAAACAACAACACAACAACAAAACAACAACAAACACACAAAACACAACAAACAACAACAAAACAACAACACAAACAACAACAAACAAACAACAAACACACAAAACACAACACAACACAAAACAAACAACACAAACAACAACACAAACAACACAAAACAAAACAACACAAACAACACACAACACAAAACAACAACACAAAACACAACAACACAAACAACAAACACACAACACAACAACAAACAAACAACAACACAAACAACAACAAAACACAACAACAAACACAACAACAAAACACAACACAACAAAACAACACACAAAACAACACAACACAAAACACACAACAAAACAACAAAAACAACACAAAACAACACAACAACACAACAACAAAAACACACACAAACACAACACAACAAAACAAACAACACAACAACAACAACACAAACAAAACACACACAAACAACAACAAACAAACACAAACACAACAAACACACAACACAAACACAACAACACAAAACACAACACAACAACAAACAAACAACAAAACAACACAAACAACAAACACAACAACAACAAACAAACACACAAACAACAACACAAAACAACACAACAACAAACAACAAACACAACAAACAACACAAACAACAAACAAACACACAACACAAACACAACAACACACACAAACAACAACAACACAACAAACACAACAACAAACACACAACAACACACAAACACAACACAAACACAAACAACAAACAAACACAACAACAAACACAAACACACAACAAACACAACACAAACAACAACAAACAACAACAACAAAACACAAACACAAAACAAAAACACAAACAACAACACACAAAACAAACACAACACAACAACACAACACAAACAAACAACAAAAACAACAACAACAAACAACAACACAAACAACACAAACAAAACACACAAACACAAACACAAACAACACAACAAACAACAAACACAACACAACAAAACACACAAACAAACAACACAAACAAACAAACACAAAACACAACAACAACACAAAACAAAACACAAACAACAAACAAAACACAAAACACACAACAACAAAAACAACACAACACAACACAAACAACAACAACAAACAACAAACACAAACAACAACAACACAAAACAACAAACACAACAACACAAACAACATCAACAAACAACAACACAAACACAACAACACAACACAAACAACACACACACAACAAACACAACAACACACAACAAAACAACACATCAAACACAACAACAAACAACAACACACAACAACACAACACAAAACACAACAAACAAACACACACAAACAACAACACAACACACACAACAAACAACACACAACAAAAACAACACAACACACAACAACAAAACACAAACACAACACACAAACACATCACAAACAACAAACACAACACACAACACCACAACAAACAAACACAAACAACACACAACAAAAACAACACAACACACAAACAAACACACACAAACACACACAAAACACAACACAACAACAAACAACAACACAACAACAACACACAACAAACACAACACACAACAAACAACAAACAACACACAAAACACACACAACACAAACACACAAAATCAACACAAACACACAACACAACAACAACACACAACACACACAACACACAACAACACACAAAAACACACAACACAAACACAACACAAAACAACACACAACAACACAACAAACCAACACACAAACACAAAACAAACAAACACACAAACAAACACAACACATCACAACAAACAACAACAACAAAACACCAACAAAACCAACAAACACAAACATCACAACCAAAAACACATCACACACACAAAACAAAAACACACAACAAACACACACACAAACAACAACAATCACACAACAAAACACAACACAAAACAACACAACAAAACAAACACAAAACAACACAAAAACACACAACAACAACACAAAACACACAACACAACAAACACACACAATCACACAAAAAACAACACAACAACAACACACACAACAAACACAACAAAACACATCAAACAACAACACACACACACACATCAAAACAAACACAACAACATCAAACAACAACACACACAAACATCACACAACACACATCAACAACCACAACACAACAACAACACAAACAACATCAACACACAAAAAACACACAGCACACAAAAACACACAACAAACAAACAAACACAACAAACACAACAAAACACACACACACACAACAAAAAACAACAAACAACAAAACACAAACACACACAAACACACAACATCACAACACACAAACAAACACACACAAACATCAAAAACAACACACACAACAAAAAAACACAACAACAACAAACAACAAACACAAACACCACACAAACCACAAACAACACAACACACCACAACAACACACACAAACAACAACACACAACAACACAACAAACAACACAAACACAACAAAACACACAAAACACACAACAAAAACACAGATCACACAAACAAACAACACACACACAACACACAATCACACACACACAACAACAAAACACATCACAAACACACCAAACAAAAACCACACAACAAACACCAACACACACACACATCCAAAAATCCACAAACAAAACACAAACACACCACCACACAACAAAAACATCAACAATCAACAACCAACCAACAAACACAAAACACAAACACAAACAAAACAACACCCACACAAACAATCCACAACATCCATCACCACAACACACATCAACACACACACACACATCACACCAAAATCAAAACACACACCAACACACAAAAACCAACAACACACAAACAACCACACCAACAAACAAACACACACAACATCAACAACCACACAAAACAACCACCATCACCAAAAACACAAACAACATCACACAAACACAACACACAACAACACAACATCACACACACACACAACATCACACAACACACAACAAAAACAACACAATCACCACACAACACAAAATCCACACCCACACATCCCACAATCACAACACAACACACACACACACCAACAACCAAATCAAACAAAGCAAACACAGCAACACACACAACACACACGAAACACAACACGGATCAAATCACAACAAACAATTCACACACACAACCAGACAACACAATCATACAAACACATCACACAACAACAGAAACACTCAAGATCTCACACAACAACCAACACACACACACATAACACACACACATCAACACACACACGACAACAAACAACACATCATTCAACACAACACAGTCACACACAACACAACAACACAACACACATCACATCACACAACAGCAATCACACTATTCAAATCACACAAACACATACGAACACAAACACACAGACACAACACATCAAACACTACACACACAAAATCTCAACACACAACAGCACAACACAATCACAAGACACAACACAAACAACACACACAACAACATCAACACGCACAAACAACACACACAAACACATGACACACACTACCACAACACAACATCAACCCACAACAAAATCACAACAACACAAAAGACACCACACACACACATCAACAATCACGACACAGCAACACAACACAAAACACAACAACAAAGACAACAACGAGATCACAAACACAACAACACAAAACACAAACATCACAGCACAACACACAAACAGAACACACACACAAAACACAACACAGACACACAACACATCAGACACAATCAGCAAACACACACACACACACAAAGCACATCACAGCACACAACAACACACACACCCAGCAGATCAAGACACAAACAAGACCCACATCACAAACACACACACACAACACAACAAATCACAAACCAAAAAACAATCATCGACACAAATGCACCACTAATCACACAACAAAACAACACAATCCACACACACCAACACAACATCAAATCAACAACAACCTACAACCACACAACGACACACCATTCCAAACAACACACACAACTCACGACAACACCCACACTCACAACACAACAACATTCACAACCAACACACAAACACAACACCAGCACACACACGACCACAACAAACAACCACACAATATCCAAAGCAGCTGCCACAACACACAACACAGACACACACACACCACAACAAACACACCCACACACACATCAACAGACACACACCAACATCACACACACACAGCACAACACACACAGCACACAACAGACACAACACACACAAACACAACACACAACATCACACATCACACAACACACACATAACACACACACACAACAAACAACACACACACACATCCCAAATCAAACAATCAAACACTTAGACACTATATCACATCACACACACGACAACACAATCAACGCACAAACCACACAAAACAACCACATCAACAACACTCAAACAAAACAAAACACACAAACACATCTACAAACCACAAGAAACGACGACAATCAACATCAGACACATCACAAGACCCAGATCACACACAACACAGCAAGATCATATTCGACACAACAATCAGAAACATCAAACAAATCACATCACATCAAATCACATACAGGCATCAACAGACTCACACAAATCAAACAAAAGCCACAAGCAAATCGAATTCAACACATAGAAACACAACACAACACAACAACACACACAACAAACACACAACAACAACACACAACAACACAAAACAACACAACACAAACACAACACAAACAACAATCACAACACCACAACAACACAACAACACACACACATCAACACAACACACAAAACAACAAAACAACACAACACAATCACAACACACACACATCACACAACACAACAACACAAACATCAACACAAAACACAAAACACACAACACAACACAAAACACAAACACAACAAACCACAACAACACAATCACACAAACAACAAACCACATCACACAACAAACACAACACAAAACACAACAACAACACACAAACACACAAACAACACACAAACAACAACACACAAAACACACAACACACAATCACAACACACAAACACAAACACACATCACAACAACACACAACAAACACACACAAACACAACACAATCACAACAACAACAACAAACACAACAAACACAACACACAACAACACAACACAAAACACAACACAACAACACAACACACACAACACACAAACACACAACAACACAAACACAACACAAAACACACAACACAACACACAACCAACACAAACACACAACAACAACAACACACAACACACACAACAAACACAACAACCAACAACACAACACAAACCAAACAACACACAAACAACAAAACAACAAACAAAACAAACAACACACAACACAAAACAACACAACACACAACACACAACAAACAACACAACACACAACAACACACAAACAACACAAACAAACACAACAACACAAAACCACAACAACAACACAACAACACACAACAACAACACACAAAACAACACAACACACAACACACAACAAACACCACAACACACAACAAACCAACAACACAAACACACAACACAACAACACAAAACACAAACACAACAACACAACACACACACAAACACAAACACAAACACACAACACAACAACAACACAACAAACACAACACAACACACAACAACACAACACAAAACACACAACACAAACAACACAAACAACAACACACAAACAAAACAACACAACAACACAACAAAACACAACAACAACAAAACAACACAACAACACACAACACACACAAACACAACACAACAAACACACAACAACAACAAACAACACACAAACAACATCACAACACACAACAAAACACACACAACACACACACCAACAACATCACACAACACAAAACACACAACAAAACACACACAACAACACAACACAACACAACAACACAAACACACACAAACACACACAAACAACACAACACACAAACAACATCACAAACAACACAACAACAACATCAACACACAAACAACAACACAAACACAACACAACACAATCAAAACACAACACAACACAACAACACACACAATCCACACACACAAACACAACAACAACACACAACACACAAACACACAACACACAACACACAAACACACAAAACAAACACACAACACAACAAACACAACAACACAACACACATCAAACACAACACCAACACAAAAACACACCAAAACACACAAACACAACACAACACACAAACAACACACACAAACAACACAACAAACACACACAACAAACAACAACACAACACACACACAACAACACACACAAACACAACACACACAAAAACACACACAAACACAAACACACAACAACAAACACACAACACAAACACACAACAACAACACAACACACACAAACAACACACACAACAACACACACAAAACACACAACACAACAACACACAACACAACACACAAACAACACACACAATCAAACAACACACACAACACAACACAAACACACAAACACACAACAACACACAACAAACAACACCAACACACAACAAAACACACAAACAAACACACAACACACAACACAACACAACAACACACAACACAAACACACACAACACACACAACAAACACAACAACACAACACACAACAATCACACACACACAACACACAACACAAAACACACAACACACAAACAACAAACACACACAAAACAACACACACAAACATCACAACAACACACAAACACAACAAAACACACAACAACACACAACACAAAACAACAACACAAACAACACAAACACAACAACAACAACAAAAACAAAACACACAACACAACAACACATCACAACAACAAACACAACACAAACAACACACAACACAAACACAACAACACACAACAACACACACAAAACAACACAACACACAAAACAAACACAATCACACACAACAAACAACAAAACACAACAACACAAACACAAACAACAACACAACAAAACACAACACACAAACACACACACAAACAACACACAACACAACACAACACAACACAACAAACAACACAAACAACACAACAAACACAACAACAACACAAACACAACACACACAAACACAAACAACACACAACACACAACACAACACAACAAACAACACACAACACAACAAACAACACAACAACACAACAAACAACACACAAACACAACACACAACAACACACAACACAACACAAAACAACACACACAACACAACAACAAAAACACACACAACACAACAAACAAACACACACAAACAACAACAAACAAACACACAACAACACACCAAAACACAACACACAACACAACAAACAAACAAACACACAAAACACACAACACAACACAACACAAACACAACAACAAAACACAACACAACACACAACAACACACACAAACACACACACAAACAACACAAACAACAACAACAAACAACACAAAACAAACAACAACACAAACAACACAACACCACACACAAACACAACACAACAACAACATCAACAACAAACACAAAACACACAACACAACACACACAACACACAAAACACACACAACAACACAACAAACAAACACAACACCACAAACACACAACAACAAAACACACAACACACAACATCAACACACAACAAACACAACAAACACACACACAACAAAACAACACACACAACACACAACAACACAAACAACACAAACACACAACACAACAACACAACACACAAACAACAACAAACACACAAACACAACACAACACACACAACAAACACACAACAACACACAACACAACAAACACAACACACAAACAACACAACACAAAACAACAACACACAACACACAACAACACAAACACAAACAACACAACACAACACAACAACACAACACACAAACAACACAACAACAACACAAACAACACACAACACAACAACAACACACAAAAACACAAACACACAACAACAAACAACACAAACAACACACAACACAACACAACACACAACACACAACAAACACAAACACAACAAACAAAACAACAACACAAACACAACAAACACAACAACACAAACACACAACAAACACAACACAACAACAAAACACACAACACACAACACAACACAACAACAACACACAAACAACACAACACAAAAACACAACACAACACACACACAAACACAACACAAACAACACAACACACAAACAACAAACAACACAACACAACACAACAACAACACACAACACAAAACACACAAACAACAACACAACACAACACACATCAAACACAAACACAACAACACACAACAACAAACACAAACACACAACACAACAAACACAACACAACAACACACACAAACAAACACACAACACAACAACACAACACACAACAAAACACACAACAACACAACACACAAAACAACACACAAACACAAACACAACAACAACACAACAACACAACACAACACACACAACAACACAACACAAAACACACAAACAACACACAACACACAACACACAAACACACACAACAAACAACACACAACACAAACACACAAACACAACACAACAAAACACACAACACAAACACAACACAACAACACAAACACACACAACAACAAACACAACAACACACACAACAACACAACACAACACAACACACAACAAACAACACAACAACAACACACAACACAACACACAACACAACACAACAAACAAACACACAAACACAACACAACAACACAACAACACACAACACACAACACAACACACACAAACACACAACACAACACACAACACAACAAACAACACACACAACACAACAAACACAACAAACACAACAACAAACACAAACAACAAACACAACACAACACAAACACACAACACAACACAACACAACAAACACAACACAACACACACAACACACAAACAACACACAAACACACACAACACAACAAACAACACAACAACACAACACAACAACACAAACAACAACACAACAACACAACACACAAACACACAACACAACACAACACACACAACAAACACACAACAACACAAACACAAACAACACACAACACAACAAACACACACAACACACAAACAACAAACACAACACAACACAACACACAAACAAACACAAACACACACAACAACACACACAAACACAACACACAACACAACAACACAACACAACACACAACACAAAACACAACAACAACACACACAACAACAAACACACAAACAACACACAACACAAACACAACAAACACAACAACACAACACAACAAACACAACAACACAACACACAACACACAACACACAACAACAACAACACACAACACAACAACACACAAATCACACACAAACAACAACACACAACAAAACACAAACACAAACACAACACAACAACACACAAACAACACAAAACACACACACAAACACAACACACACAACACACAACACAAACACAACACACAAAACAACAAACACAACACAACAACACAACACAACACAACACACACAACAAACACAACAAACACACAACACAACAACACAAACAACACAAACACACAACAACAACACAAACACAACACACACAAACAACACACAACACAAACAACACACACAACAAACAACAACACAACACACAACACACAACACAACAACACACAACACAACAAACACAACACACACACAACACAACAAACACAACAAACACACAAACAACAACACAACACACAACACAACACAACACAACAAACAACAACAAACAACACAACAACACAACACACAACACAACACACAAACACACACAATCACACAACACAACAACACAACACAACACAACAAAACACACACAAACAACACACAACAACAACACACAACACACAAACACAACAACACACAAACACAACACAACACACACAAACACACAACACAACACAACACAAACACACAAACACACAAAACAACACACACAAACAACATCACACAAACACACAACACAACACAACAACACAAACAACACACAACACAACACACAACACACAACAAACACAACAACACACACAAACACAACAACAACACACACACAACACACAACACAACACAACAAACACAACAACACAAACACAACACACACACAACACAACAACAACACACAAAACAACACAAACAACAACACAAACACACAACACAACAACAACACACAACACACAAACACAACACACAACAACAAACACACACAACAACACAACACAAACACACAACAACACACAAACACACACACAACAACACAACAACACAACACAACACAACAACACAAAACACAACACAACACAACACAAACACAACAAACACAACAACACACAAACAACAAACACACAAACAACACACACAACACACAACACAAACACAACACAACAACAACACAACACAACAAACACACAACAACAACACAACACAAAACACACAACACAACACACAACAACAAACACACAACACAACAACACAAACACACAACACACAACAACACAAACACACACAAAACAACACACAACAACACAAACAACACACAAACACAACAACACACAACAAAACAAACACAACACAACAACACACAACACAACACAAACAACACAACACAACAACACACACAACACAACAAACACACACAAAACAACACAACACAACACAACACAAACAACACACAACACACAACACAAAACACAACACACACAACACACACAACAAAACAACACAACACACAACACACAACACACACAACACAAACAACACAACAACAACACACACAAACAACACAACAACACACAACAAACAACACACAACAACAACACAACACACAACAAACAACAACACACAAACAACAACACACAACACAACACAACAACACAAAACACAACACACAACAAACACACAACACACAACACACAACACAAAACACAACAACACAACACACACACAAACAACACACAACACAACAAACACACAACACAACAACAAACACAACACAACAACACAACAAACACACAACACACACAAAACACAACAACACACAACAAACACACAACAAACACAACACAAAACACAACAAACACACAACACAACAACACACACAAACAACAACACAACACAACACACAAACAACACACAACACAAACAACACAACAACAACAACAAACACACAAACAACATCACACAACACAACACACAACACAACACAAACAACACACAACACAACAACAAACAACACAAACACAACACACAACACAACAACACACAAACACACAACAAACACACAAAACAACACAACACACAAACACAACACAACAACAAACAACAACAACACACACACAAACACAAACACACAACAACACACACAACAACAACACAAACACACACAAACACACAACACAACAAACACAACACAAACAACAACACAACACACAAACACAACACACAACAAACACACAACAACACAAACACAACACACAACACAACAAACAACACACAACAACACAACACAACACACAACACAACAACACAACAACACAACACACAACAAACAACACACAACAACAACACAAACACACAACACACAACACACACAAACAACACAACAACACACAACAACACAAACAACAACAAACAACAACACACAACACACACACAACAACACACAACACAAACACACAACAACACACACAACACACAACACAAACACAACAACACACAACACAACACAACACACAAACACAACAACACACAACAACACAACACAAACACACACACAACACACACAACACACAACACACAACACAACACAACACAAACACAACACACAAACAACACACAACACAAACAACAACACACAACAAACACAACAACACAACACACAACACACAACACACAACAACAACACACAAACACACACAACACAACAAACACACAACACAACAACACAAACAACACACAACACACAAACACACACAAACACAACACACAACACAACAAACACAACACACACACAAACAACAACACAAACACACAACACACACAAAACACAACACAACAACACACAACAAACAACAACACACAACACAACAACACACACAAAACACAACACACACAACACACACAACACAACAACACAACACACACAACACACAAACACACACAACACAAACACACAACAAAACACAAACACACACAACACACAACACAAACACACACAACAAACACAACAACAAACACACAACACAACAACACAACACAACACACACAACACAACAACACACAAACACACACAAAACACACAACACACAAACAACACAACAACACAACACAACAACAACACAACAAACAACAACACACAACACAACAAACAACACACACACAACAACACAACAAACACAAACACAACAACACAAACACACACACAACAACAACAACACACAACACAAACAACACACACAACAAACACACAAACACACAACAACACAACACAACACAACAAACACAACACAACACACACACAAAACAACACAAACACACAAACACAACACAACACAAACAACACACACAACACACAACAACACAAACACATCACAACACACACACAACAACACAACAAACACACACACACAAAACACAACAACACAACAACACAACACACAACACACACACACAACACAACAAACAACACAACAACACACAACACAAACAACACACACAAACACAACAACAACACAACAACACAACACACAAACACACACAACAAACAACACACACAACAAACACACAACAACACAACAACACAACAACACACAAACACACAACAACACAAACAACAACAACACAACACAAACACACAACACAAACACAACAACAACACAACACAACAACACAACAACACAACAACAAAACACACACAACAACACACAAACACAACAAACACACACAACAAACACAACACACAACACAACACACAAACACACAACACAAACACACAAACACAACAACAACACAACACACACAAACACAACACACAACACAACAACACACACAACACACACACAAAACACAACACACAACACAACACACAACAACACAACAACACACAAACACAACACAAACACAACAACACAACAAACAACACACAACACAACACAACACACAACAACACAACAAACACAACACAACACAACACAACAAACACAACACAACACACAAACACAAAACACAACAACACACAACACACAACAAACAACACACACAACAACAACACAAACACAACACAACACAAACACACACACACAAACAACACAACACACAACACACACACAACACACAACAACAAACACAACACACACAACAACACACAACACAACACACACACAAAACACACACAACACAAACACAACACACAACACACAACACACAACAACACAAACACACAACACACACAAACAACACAACACAACAACACACAAACAACACAACAACACACAACACAACACACACAACAACACAACACAACACAAACAACACACAACACAACAACACACAACACAACACAACACACAACACACAAACAACAACAACACACACAACAACAACACACAACACACAACAACAACACAACACAACACACACAACACACAACAACACAACAACAACACAACAACACACAACACACAACACAACACAACACAAACACACAACAACACAACACACACACACACAACACACACAAACAACACAACACACACAACAACACAACAACACACAAACACAACAACAAACACACAACACAACACAAACAACAACACAACAACACACACACACAACAACACAACAACACAAACACAACACAACACACAACAAACACAACAACACACACAACACAACACAACACACAACACACAACACACACAAAACACAACACAACACACACAACACAACACAACACACAACACACACACAACAATCACAAACACAACACACACAACACAAAACACACACAACAACACACAACACAAACAACACACACACAAACACACACAAACACAACACACAAACACACACACAACAAACAACACACAACAACACAACACACAACAACACAACAACACAACACAACACAACACACAACAACAAACACAACACAACAACAAACACACAACACAAACAACACACAACACACACACAACAACACAAACACAAACACACACAAACACACAACAACACAACAACACACAACACAACACAAACAACACACACAACACAACACACACAACAAACACACAAACATCACACACAACAACACAAACACAACACAAACAACACACACAACACACAACACAACAACACAACACACACAACAACACACAACAACACACAACACAACACACAACAAACACAACAACACACAACAACACAACAACACACACAACACACACACACACACAAACACACAACACACAAACACAACACACACAACACAACACACACAACAAACAACACACAACACAACACACAACAAACACAACACAACAACACAACAACACACAACACAAACAACAACACAACACACAACAACACAACAACACACAACACACAAACAACACAACACAACAACACACACAACACAACAACACACAACACACAACAACACAACACAACACAACACACAAACACACAACAACAACACAACACAACACACAACAACACACAACACACAACACAAACACAACAACACAACACACAAACACACACACACAAACACAACACACAAAACACACAACACACAACAACACACACAACACACAACACAACACACACAAACACAAACACAACAACAACACACAAACACACACAACACACAACACACAACACACAACACACAACAACACAACACAACACACACAAACACACACAACACAACACACAACACACACAACAAACACAACAACACACAAACACAAACAACACACAACAACACACAACACAACACACAACAACAAACACACACAACAACACAACACAACAACAACACAACACAACACACAACAACACAAACACAACAACAAACAACACACACACACACAACACAACACAACAACAAACACACAACACACAACAACAACACACAACACACACAACACACAACAAACACACACAACAACACAACAACACACAACACACACACAAACACAACACAACAACAACACAACAACAACACAACACACAACAACACAACACACACACAACAACACAAACAACACACACAACACAACACAAACACACAACAAACACACACAACACACAACACACAACACAACAACACACACAACAACACACAACAACACAAACACAACACAACAACAACACACACAAACACAACACACAACACACAAACAACACAACACAAACACACAACAACAACACAACAACACACAACACACAACACACAACAACAACAACACAACACACAAACACAACACAACAACACACAAACAACACAACACACAACAACACACAACAAACACAACACAAAACAACACACACACAACACAACACAACAACACAACAACAACACAACAACAACACAACACACAACACAAACACACACAACAACACACACAAACAACACAACAACACAACAACACAACACACAAACACAACACAACACAAATCACAACACACACAACACAAACACAACACACAACAACACACAACAAACACAACACAACACACACAAACACACACAACACAACAACACACAACACACAACAAACACAACACACACAACACACACACAACAACACAAACAACACAAACACACAACACACACAACAACACAACACAACACACAACAACACAACAACAACACAACAACACACAACACAACAACACAAACACACACAACACAACAAACACACAACAAACACACACACAACACACAACACACAACACAACACAACACAACAAACAACACAACACAAACACAACAACACACAAACACAACAACAACACAACAACACACAAACAACAACAACAACACAAACAAACACACAACAACACACACAACACAACACATCACAACACACAAACAAACAACACACAACACAACAACACAACAACAACACAACACAACAAACACAACAACACAACAACACACACAACACAAACAACAACAACACACACAAACACACAACACAAACAACAAACACACAACAACACAACAACACAAACACACAACACACACAACAAACACACACAACACACAACACAACACAACACAAACAACACACAACACACAACAATCAACACAACACACAACACAACACACACAACAAACACAACACAAACACAACAACAACAAACACACAACACACAACAACACACACAAACAACATCAACACACAACACACAACAAACAACACAACACAACACAACAACACACACAAACACAACACAACAACACACACAAACACACACAACACAACACAACAACAACACACACAAACACAACACAACACACAACACAACACACAACACAAACACAACACACACAACACACAACAACACAAACACACAACAACACAAACAACACAACACACAACAACAACACACACAACAACACAAACACAACACACAACAAACAACACACAACACACAACAACACAAACACAACAACACAACACACAAACACAACAACACACAACACAACAAACACAACACACACAAACACAACACACAACACAAACAACACACAAACAACATCAACAACACACAAACAAACAAACAAACACACAACACACAACACAACAACACAACACACACAAACACAACAACACAACACAACACAAACACACACAACACACACAAACAACACAACAACACAAACACACAACAAACACACAAACAACACACACAACACAAACAACACACAAACACAAACAACACAACACACAACACAAACACAACACACACACAACACACACAACAACACAAACAACAAACAACACACACAACAAACAACAACACACAACAACAAACACAACACACACAACAACAACACAACACAACACACAACACAACAAACACACAACACAACAAACACACAACACACAAACACACAAACACAACAACACAACACAACAACAACACACAACACAAAACAACAACACACAACACACAACACAAACAACACACAAACACAACACACAACACAACACACACACAACAACACACACAACAAACACAACACAACACACAACACAACACAACACACACAACACAACACACACAACACACAACAACAACACAACACATCACACACAAACAACACACACACAAACAACACACAAACAACACAACAACACAACAACAAACACAACAAACACAACACAACACACAACACACAAACAACAACACACACAACACAACAACACAACAAACACACACAACAAACACACAACACAACACACAAACACACAACACACAACAACACAACACACACAACAACACAAACACAACAACACAACAACAAACACAACAACACAAACACACAACAACACAAACAACACACAACAAACACAACAACACACAAACACAACAACACAACACACAACACACACAACAAACACACACAACAACACAAACAACAACACACAACAAACACACAAACAACACACACAACAACACACACAACACAACACAACACACAACACACAACACAACACACAACAACACACAACACAACACACAACACACACAACACAAACACAACAACACAAACACACACACAACAACAACACAAACACAACAACACAACAAACACACACAACAACACAACACAAACAACACAACACACAACAACACAACACAACAACACAACACACACAAACACACAACAACACAACACAAACAACACACAACACAACAACAACACAACACACACAAACACAACAACAAACAACACACAACACAACACACACAATCACAACACACAAACAACAAACACACAACAACACAACAACACACAAAACAACACAACACACACAACACAACAACACAACAAACACACACACAACACACAACACAACAACAACACAAACACACAACACAACAAACACAACACACACAACACAACACACACAACACACAACACAAACACACAAAACAACACAACACAACAAAACACACAACAAACAACAACACAAACAACACACAACAACACAACACAACAACAAACACACAACACACACAACAACACACACAAACACAACACACAACAACACAAAACACAACACAACAACAACAAACACAACAAACACACAAAACACAACACACAAACAACAAACACAAACACACAAACAACAACACACAACAACAACACAAACACACACAACACAACACACAACAACACAACACAAACACACACACAACAAACACACAAACACACAACACAACAACACAAAACAACACACAACAAACACAACAAACAACAACACAACAACAAACACAAACACACAAAACACAAACAACACACAACAACAAAACAACACACAACACAAACACACACAACAACACAACAACAAACAACAACACAACACAACAAACACAACACACAACAACAAACACAACACAACACAAACACACAAACACAAACACACAAACAACACAACACACACACAACACAAACACACAACACAACAACACAACAAACACACAAACACACACAACACAACAAACACACAACAACACAAACACACACAACAACACAAACACAACACAACACAAACACAACAACACAAACACAACAACACACAACAAACACAACAAACACACAACACAACACAACACAAACACACAAACACAACACAACACACAAACAAACACAACACAACAACACAACAACAAACACACAACACAACAACAACACAAACAACAACACAACACACAACAAACACAACACAACAACAACACAAACAACACAACAACACAAACACACAACAAACACACAACACACACACAACAACAAACACACAACACAAACACAACAACACAACACAACAACACAACAACACAAACACAACAACACAACACAACACAAAATCAAAACAACACACACAACAACACACACAAACACACAAACACAACAAACAACAAACACACACAACACACAAACACAACACACAACACAAAACAACACAACAACACAAACAACACACAACAACACAAAACAACACACAAACAACACAACAACAAACACAAACAACACACAAACACAACACACAACAAAACACAACACAACACAAAACAACACACAACAACACAAACACAACACAACAACAAACACAAACACACAAACAACACAAACAACACACAACACAACACACAAACAACACAAACAACACACAACAACACAACAACACACAAACAACAAAACACAACAACAAAACACAACAACAACACAACAAACACACACAACACACAACAAACAACAAACACAACACACAACACAACACAACAACAAACACACAACAACACAACAAACAACACAAACACAACACACAACAACAAACAAACACACACAACAACAACAAACACACAACACAAACACAACAACAACACAACACACACACAACAACACAACAACACAAACACAACACAACACACAAACAACAACACACAACAAACACAACACAACACAACAACACAACACAAACAACACACACAACAACAACAACAAACACACAACAACAACACACAACAAACAACACAACAACACAAACAACACAACAACAAACAACACACACAAACACAACACAAACAACAACACACAACACAACAACACACAAACACACAACACAACAACACAACACAAACACACAACACAACAACACACACAAACAACAACACACACAACACACAACAAACACAAACACACAAACAACACAACACACAACAACAACACAACAAAACAAACACAAACAACACAACAACAACACACAACAAACACACACAAACACACAACACAACAACACACAAAACAACAACACAACAACAACAACAACACACAACAACAAACACAACACAACAAACAACACACAACAACACAACAACAACACAAACACAACACACACAACACACAAAACAACAACAACACAAACACACACAAACAACAAACACAACAACACACAACACAAACACAACAAACACAACAAACACACAACAACAAACACAAAACACAACAACACAAACACACAACACAAACAACACACAAACACAACAACAACACAACACAAACAAACACAACACACACAAACAACAAACACAACACAACAAACACACAACACAACACAACACAACACACAACACAACAACAACACAACAAACACACAACACAAACAACAACACAACACAACAACAAACACACAAACACACAACACAACAAACACAACACACACAAACAACACAAACAACACACAAACAACACACACAACAACAACACACAAACAAACAACAACACACACAACACACACAACAAACAACACACAACAACACAACACACACAAACACAACACACAAACAACACAAACAACAACACAACACAACAACACAACAACAACACAACACACAACAAACACAAACAACACAACACACACAAACACAAACAACACAACAACACAACAAAACACACACACAACACAAACACAAACACAACAACACAACACAACACACAACACAACAACACAAACAACACACAACACAACACACAACAACACAACACACACAACAACAAACACACAACACAACAAACACACAACACAACAACACAAAACACAACACAACAACACAACACAAAACAACAAACACACACACAAACACACAACACAACAACACAAACAACACAACACAACAACACAAACAACACACAACACAACACACAAAACACACACACAACACACACACAAACAACAACACAAACACAACACAACAACACAAACAACACACAACAACAACAAACAACACACAAACAACACAACACACAAAACAACACAACAACAACACACAAAACACAACACAAACACAACAACAAACAACACAACACACACAACAACACAACAAACACAACAAACAACACACAACAAACACAACAAACACAACACACAACAACACAAACAACACACAACACAACACACAAACAAACACAAACAACACACAACACAAACACAACAACAAACACACAACACAACACAACAACAACAACAAAACACACAACAAACACACAAACACAACAACAAACAACAACACAACACACAACAACACAACACAAACAACAAACACAACACAACACAACAAAACAACACACACAAAACACAACACAACACAACAAACACAACACAACAAACAACAACACAACACAACAAACACAACAACACACAACAACAAACACACAACAACACAACAAACACAACAACACAAACAACACAACACACAACAACACAACAACAACAAACACAACACACAAACACAAAACAAACACAACAACACACAACAACAAACACACACAAACAACAACACAACACAAACACAACACAACAACACACAAAACAAACACAACACACAACAAACACACACACAACACACAAACAACAAACACAACACAAACACACAAACACAACACAAACAACACACACAACAAAACACACAACAACACAACACAACAAACACAACACAACACACAAACAACACAACACAAACACACAACACAAACAACACAACAAACAACACAAACACAACAAACACACAACAACAAACACAACACAAACAACACACACAAACACAACAACAACACAAAAACAACAACACAACACACAAACACACAAACAACACAACACAACAACAAACAACACAACACAACAACACAACAACAACAAACACACAACAACACAACAACAAAACAACACACAAAACAACACAACAAACACAAACACACAACAACACAACACAAACAAACAACACAACACACAACACAACAAACAACAACACAACAACAACAAACAAACACAACAACAACACAACAAACACAAACACACAACAAACACACACAAACACACAACACAACAAACACAACACAAACACAACAACACACAACACAAAACACACAAACACAACAACACAAAAACAACACACAACAACACAAACAACAAACAACACAACAACACAAACAACACAAACAACACAAACACAACACACAACACACAACACAACAACAAACAACAACACAAACAACACAACAACAACAAACACAAAACAACAAACAACACACACAACAACAAACACACAAACACAACAACACAAACACACACACAAACAAACACACAAACAAACACAAACAACAACAACACAACAAACACACAACACACACAAACACAACAACACAACACACAAACACAACAACACAACACAAAACAACAAACACAACACACAAACACAACACACAACACACAACACACAAAACACAACACAACACACAAACAACAACAACACAACACACAACACAACAAACAACAACACACAAAACAACACACAACACAAACAACACAAACAACAACACACAACACAACACAACAACAACACAACAAAACACAACAACACAAACACACAACACAACACAAACACACAAACACAACAAACACAACAACAACAACACAAACAACACAAACACAACAACAAACACAAACAACACACACACAACACAACAAACACACAACAAAACACACAACACAAACAACACAACAACAACACAAAACAACAACAAACAACAAAACAACACACAACAACACAACACAAACACACAACAACAAAACACAACAACACACAACAACAACAACACACAAACACAAACAACACACAACACAAACAACACACACAACACAACAAACACAACACAAACAACAACAACACAACAAAACAACACACAACAACACAAACAAACAACACACAACACAAACACAACACACACAAACACAACAACAACAACACAACACAAAACAACACACAACAAACACAAAACACAACACAACAACACAAAACAACACAAACACACAACAACACACAACAACAACACAACAACAACACAACACAAACAACACAAACACACACAAACAAAACACAACACACAACAACACAACACACAACAAAAACACACAAAACAAACAAACAACACAACAACACAAACAACACAAACAACAAACACAACAACAACAAACACACACAACACACAACAACAAACACAACACAAACAACACACACAACACAAAAACAAAACACAACACACAACACACACACAACAAACACAACAAACACAACACAACAAACAACAACAAAACAACACAACACAAACAACAACACAAACAACAACACAACACAAACAACAAACACACAACAAACACACAAAACACAAACAAACAACAACAAAACACAACAACAACAACACAAACACACACAACAACACACAAACAAACACAAACACAACAAACAACACACAACAACACACAACAACACAAAACACACACAAACAACAACAACACAACAAAACACAACAAAACACAACACAAAACAAACACAACAACAAACACAACAACAACACAAACAACACAAAACAACAAACACAACAACAACAAACACACAAAACACAACACAACACAACAACAAAACAAACAACACACAACACAAACACACAACAAACAACACACAAACAAACACACAAACAACACAACAACAACACACAAACAACACAACAACACAACACAAAAACACAAACACACAAACAACAACACAACACAAACACAACACAACAACACAAACAAACAACAAACACACAAACAACAACAAACACACAACACAACAACAACACACAAAAAACAACACAACACACAAACACACAACAAAACAACACAAACACAACACACAAAACACAAACAACAACACACAACACAAACAACACAACAAACACAACACAAACAACACAACAAAACACAACACAACAAACACACACACAAACACAAACAACAACAAACACAACAACACACAACACAAAACAACACAACACACAACAAACAAAACACAACAAACACAACAACACAAACACAACAACAACACAACAAACAAACACAACACAAAACAACACAAACACAACAACACACAACAACAAACACAAACAACACACAACAAACACACAAACAACAAAAACACAAACACACAACACACACAAACACAACACAAACACACAACAAACAACACACAACACAACAAACAACAAACAACACAACACACAAACACACAACAAACAACACACAACAACACAAACACAACAAACACACAACACACAAAACACACAACAAACAACAAAACACAACACAACAACACAAACACAACAACAAACACAACAAACAACAAACACAAACAACAAACACACAACAACAACACACAACACAAACAACACAACACAAACAACAACAAACACACAAACAACACAACACACAACAAACACAAACACACAACAACAAACACACAAACACAAACAACAAACACAACAAACACACACAACACAACAACACAAACAACACAACACAACACAACAACACAAAAACACAACACAACAAAACAACACAACACAACAACACAAACAAACACAACACAACAACACAACACAAACACAACACACACAAACACAACAAACAACACAAAACAACACACAACAACAACACAACACAAACAACACAACACAAAACAACAACAACACAACAAACAAACACAACAACAAACAACACACAAACAACACAACACAACAACACAAAACAACAACACAAAACACAACAACAAACAACACAACAACACAAACAACAAAACACACAACAAAACAACACACAACACAACAAACACACAACACAACAAACAACAAACACACAACAACAACACAAACAACACAAACACAACAAACACACAACACACACAAACAACAACAACACAAACAACAACACAACACACACAACACAAACAACACACAACACACAAACAACACAAAACAACAACACAACACAACAAACAACAAACACACAACAAAACACACAACACACAAACAACAAACAAACAAAACACACAACAACACAAACACAACAACACACAAACACAACACAAACAACACAAACACACACACAACAAAACACAACACAACACAAACACAACAAAACACAACACAACAACACAAACAACACACAACAAACACAACACAAACAACAACACAACAAACACAAACAAAACACAACAAACACAACAACAAAAACAACACAACACAACAACACACAAACACAACAACACAAACAACACACAAACAAACAACAACAAAACACACAACACACAACAACACAAACAACACAACACAACAACACAAACAACACAAACAACACAACAACAACAACACACAACAACAACACAAACAACACAACAACACAACAAACAACACACACAAACACAACAAAAACAAACACACAAACAACAAAACAACAACAACACACAACAACAAACACAACAACACAAACACAACACAACAACACACAAACAACACAAACAACAAACACAAAACACAACAAACAAACACAACAAAACACACAAACACACAAACAACACAACACACACAAACACAACAACAAACAACACAAACACACAACACAACAAACAACACAACAACACACAAACAACACAAACAACACAAACAAACACACAAACAACACAACAAAACACACAACAAACACAAACAACACAACAAACAACACACAACAACAAACAAACACACAACAAACAACACAACAACACAAACAACACAACAAACACAAACACACAACAACAAACAACACAACAACACAACACAAAAACACAACACACAACACACAAACAAACACAACAACACAAACAACACAACAAACAAAAACACAACAACAAACACAAACACAACACAACAACACACAACAAAACAAACACACAAAACACAACACAAACACAACAACAAACAACAAACACAACAAACACAACAACACAAAACACAACAAAACAACACAACACACACAAACAACACAAAACACACAACACAACAACAACAACACAAACACAACACAAACACACAAACAACAACACAACAACACAACAAACAAACACACACAACACAACACAACAAAACACAACAACAACAACACAAACACACAAACAAACAACAAACAACAACACACAAAACAACACACAAACAACACACAACACACAACACAACACACAAAACACAACAACAACAAAACACAACACAACAACACACAAACACAACAACAACACACACAAACACAACAACACACAACAACAACAAACACAAAAACAAACACAACACACAAAACACAACACACAAACACAACAACAACAACAAACAACAAACACACAACAACACAAACACACACAAACAACACAACAACACAAACACAACACACAACACACACAAAACACAACAACAAAACACACACAAACAACACAACAAACACAACAACAACACAAACAACACACAACACAACAACACACAAACAACACAACAACAACACACACACAAACACAACAACAAACAACACAACAAACACAAACACAACAAACAACACACACAACAAACACACAACACAACACAAACAACACAAACAAACACAACAAACACAACAAAACAACACAACAACAACAACACAAACAAACAACACACACAACAAACAACACAAACACAACAAACACAACACAACACAACAAACACAAACAACAACAAACAACACAAAACAACACAACACAAACAACACACAACAACACAACACACAACAAACAAACACAAACAACAACACAACAAAACAACACAACACACAACAAACAACACAACAAACACAACAAAACAACACAACACAAAACACAACACAACAACAAACACACAACAACACAACACAACAAAACACAACACAAACAAACACAACAAACAAACACACAACACACAACACAAAACACAACACAACACAACAACAACACACAACACACACACAACAACACACAACAACACACACACACAACAACACACACAAACACAACACACAACACAACACACAACAACACACACAACACAAACACACACAACACAACACAACACACACACAACACAACACACAACACACAAACACAACACACACACACAACAACACAACACAACAACACACAACACAACACAACACACAAACAACACACACAACAAACACAACACACACACAACACACAACACACAAACACAACAAACACAACACACACACAACACACAACACAACACAACACACACAACACACAACAAACAACACAACACAACACACAACAACAACACAACACAACAACAACACACAACACAACACACACAACACACAACACACAACACAACACACACAAACAACACACACAACACACACAACAACACACAACACACACACACAACACAACAACAAACAACAACAAACAACACACACACAACACAACACAACACACACACAAACACACACAACACACAAACAACACACAACACAACACACACAACAACACAAACACACAACACAACAACACACAACACAACACAACACACACACAAACAACACACACACACAACACACAACACAACACACAACAACAACACACACACAACACACAACACACACAACACACACACACAACAACACACACAACACACACAACACAACACAACACACAACAACACAACACACAACACAACACACAACACACAACAACACAACACACACACAACAACAACACAACACACACAACACACACACAACACACAAAACAACACAACAACACACACAACACACAACAACACAACAACACACAACACAACAAACACACACACAACAACACACAACACAACAACACACACAACACAACACACAACACACAACACAACACACACAACAATCAACAACAACACACAACACACACAACAACACAACACACACAAACACACAACAACAACACACACAACACACAACACAACACAACACACAACACAACAAACACACACAACACAACACACACACAACACAACACAACAAACACACAAACACACAACACAACACAAACACAACACAACACAACACACACACAACACACACAAACAACAACACACAACACACACAACACAACACACAAACACACAACACAAACACACACAACACAACAACACAACACAACACAACACAAACACAACACACAACAACACACACAACACACACACAACACAACAACAACAAACACAACACACAACACACACACACAACAAACACACAACACAACAAACACAACACACACAAACACACAACACACAACACAACACACAACAACACACAACAACACACAACACAACACACAACAAAACACACACAACACACAAACAAAACAACACAACACAACAAACAACACAACACACAACACACAACAACACAACACAAACACACACAACAACAACAACACACAACAACAAACACAACACACAACACACAACAACACACACAACAAACACACAACACAACAACACAACAACAACACACAAACACAACACACACAACAAACAACAACACACAACAACACACACACACAACACAACACAACACACAACACAACACACAACAACACACAACACAACAACACAACACACAACAACACACAACACACACAAACAACAACACAACACAAACACAACACAACACACACACAACAACACACAAACACACACACAACACAACACACAACACAACACAACACAACAACACACAACACAAACACACACAAAACACACACAACACAAACACAACACAACAACACACAACACAACAACACAAACACAACAACACACACAAACACAACACACACACACAAACACACACAACACAACACACAACACACAACACAACAACACAACACACAACACAACACACACAACACACAAACACAACAACACACAACAACAACACACAAACACACAACACAACACAACACAACACACACAACACACACAACACAACAACACACAACACAACACACACAACACAACAACACAACAAACACACAACACACAACACAACAACAAACACACACAACACAACACACACAACAACACAACACACACAAACACAAACAACACAACACAACACAACAAACAACACACAACACAACAACACACACAAACACAACACAACACACACAACACACAACACAACAACACAACACAACACACAACACACACAACAACAACACACAAACACACACAACAACAACACAACACACAACAACACACAAACAACACAACACACAACACAACACACACAAAACAACACAAACACAACACAACACAACACACAACACAAACACACACAACACAACACACAACACACAACAAACACAACACACAACACACACACAACACAACACAACACAAACACACACAACACAACACAACACACACACAACAACACAACACACACAACACACACACAAACACAACAACACAACACAACAACACACACAACACAACAACACACAACACAACAACACACACACAAACACAACACAACACAACAACACACAAACACAACAACAACAAACACACACACAACAACACAACACACAACACACACACAACAAACACACAACACAACACAAACACAACACACAACACACAACACACAACACAACACAACACACAACAAACAACACACAACACACACACAACAACACAACACAACACACACAACACACAACAAACAACACACAACACAAACACAACAACACAACACAACACAACACAACAACAACAACACACACACAACAACACAACACACAACACACACAACACACAAACACACAACACAACACACAACACACAACAAACACAACAACACAACACACAAACACAACACAACACACACAACAACACACACAAACAACACACACAACAACAACACAACACAACAACACACACACACAAACACAACAACAAACACACAACACACACAACAAACACAACACACAACACACACAACACACACAACACAAACAACACACACACAACAACACAACACAACACACACAACACAACACAACACAAACAACAACACACACACAAACAACAACACACAACAAACACACAACACAAACACACACAAACACACACAACACACAACACAAACACACACAACACAACACACAACACACAAACAACACAACACAACACACAACACAACACACACACAAACAACAACACACACACAACACAAACACACAACACAACACACAAACAACACAACAACACACACAACACAACAACACACAAACACAACACAACAAACACAACACACACAACACACACAAAACACACAAACACAACACAACACACAACACAACACAACAACACAAACACACAACACACACAACACACAACACAACACAACAACAAAACACACAACACACAACAAACACACAACACACAACACATCACACAACACAACACACACAAACAACAACACAACACACACAACAACACAACACAACACACACAACACACAACACACACAACACACAAACACAACACACAACAACACAACACACACAACACACACAACACAACACACACACAACAACAACACAACACACACAACACAACAACACAACACACACAACACAACACACAACACACAACACAAACACAACACAACACACAACAAACACACACACAACACAACAACAACACAACACACAACACAACACACACAACACACAACACAACAACACACAACACAACAACAACACAACACACAACAACACAACACACAACACACACAACACACACAACAACACAACACACAACACACAACACACAACACACACAACACAACACACACAAACAACACACAACAACACAACACACAACAACACAACAACACACAACAAACACAACACAACACACAACAACACAACACAACAACACACAACACACAACACACAACAACAACAAACACACAACACAACACACAACAACACAACAACACACAACACACAACACAAACACACACAACACACAACAAACACACAAACAACACAACACAACACAACAACACACAACACAACACACACAACAACACAACACAACACACAACACACAACACAACACAACAACACAACACACAACACAACACACACAACACAACACACAACACACACACAACACAACACAACACACAACAACACACAAACAACACACACAACACAACACAACACAAACACACACAACACAAACACAACAACACACAACACAACAACAACACACAACACACAACAACACACAACAACACACAACACAACAACACACAACACACACACAAACACACACACAACACAAACAACACACAACAACACACACAAACACAACACACAACAACAACAACACACACACAACACAACAAAACACACAAACACAACAACACACAACACACACAACAAACACAACACAAACACAACACACAACAACACAACACACAAACAACACACACAACACACAAACAACACAACACAAACACACACAACAACAACACAACACACACACAACAACACAACACACACACACAACACAACACACACAAACAACACACACAAACACAACACAACACAACAACACAACACACACACAAACACAAACACACACAACACACAACACAACAACACAACAACAACACAAACACAACAACACACACACAACACACAACACAACACACACAACAACACACAACACAACAACACACACAACACAACACACACAACACACACACAACACAACACAACACACAACAACACAAACACAACACAACAACAACAACACACACAACACAAACACAACACACAACACACACACAACACAACAACAAACACACAACAACACACAACAACACAACACAACACACAACACACACACAACACACAACACACAACACAACACACAAACAACACACACACACAACACAACACAACAACACAACACACAAACAAACAACACACAACACAACAAACACACAACACAACAACACACAAACACACACAACACAACAACAAACAACACAACACACACAACACAACACAACACACAACAACACACACAACAACACAAACACACACACAACACAACAACACAACACACAACACAACAACACACAACAACACACACAACACACAAACAACACACACACAACACACAACACAACAACAACACACACAAACACACACAACACACACAACACACAAACACACACAACAAACACAACACACAACAAACACACAACACAACACAACACACACAACACAACAACACACAAACACAACAAACAACACAAACACAACACAACACACACACAACACACAACACACACAAACACAACACACAACACAACACACAAACACAACACACAACACAACAACACAACAACACAACACACACAACACAACACACACAAACAACAACAAACACACAACACAACACACACAAACACACAACACAACAACACACAAACAACACACAAACACACAACACAACACACAAACAACAACACAACACACACAACACAACACACAACAACACAAACAAACACACAACACACACACAACAACAACACAACACAAACACACAACACACAAACACAACACACACACAACACACAACAACACAACACAACACAACACAACACACAACACACACAACACAACAACACAACACAACAACACAACAAACACACACACACAACACAACAACACAACACACAACAACACAACACAAACAACACACACACACAACACACAACACAACAACACAACACACACAACACAAACACACACAACACAACAACACAACACACACACAACAACACACAAACACAACACACACAACAAACACACACAACAACACAACACACACAACAACACAACACAACACACAAACACAACAACACAAACACAACACAACACACAACACACAACAACAACACAACACAAACACACAACACAACAACACACACACACAACAACACAACAAACACACAACACAACACACAACAACACAAACACAACAACACACAACACACAACACACAACAACAAACACACAACACACACACAACACAAACACACAACACAACACACAACACAACACAACAACACAACACACAACAACACACAACAAACACACACAAACACACAACAACACAACACACAACACACAACACACACAAAACACACACACAACACAACACACAACACAAACAACACACACAACACAACAACAACACACACACAACACACAACAACACACAACACACAACACACAACACAACACAACAAACACACAACACACAACACACACACACAAACACAACACAACACAACACACACAACAACACACAACACAACACACAACACACACACAACAACACACAACACAACACACAACAACACACAACACAACACACAACACACAACACACACAACACAACACACACACAAACAACAACACAAACAACAAACACACAACACAACAACACACAACACACACAACAACAACAACACACACACACACACAACACACAACAACACAACAACACACACAACACAACACACAACACACAACAAACACACAACAACACAACACAACAACACAACACAACAACACACAAACACACACAACACACAACACACAACACAACACACACAACACAACAACAACACACAACACAACAACACACACAAACAACAACACACAACACACACAACACAACACAACACACACACACAACAACACAACACACAACACACACAAACACACACAACACAACACAACAACACACAACAACACAACACAAACAACACACAACACACACAACACACAACACAACACACACACAAACACACAACACAACACACACACAACACACAACACAACACAAACACACACACAACACACAACACAACAACACACAACACAACACACACAACACACACAACACACAACACACAACACACAACACAACAACACAACACACAACACAACAACACACAACACAACACACACAACAACACAACACACACAACAACACACAACAAACACACACAACACAAACACACACAACACACAACACACACACAACAACACAACACAACACAACACACAAAACAACACAACACACACAACACACAACACACAACACAACACAACACAACAACACACAACAACACAACACAACACACACAAACACAACACACAACAAACACACAACACAACAAACAACACACAACACAACAAACACACAACACACACACAAACAACACACAACACACAACACACACAACACAACAACACAACAACACAACACACACAACACACAACAACACACACACAACACACAACACAACACAACACAAACACAACACACACAACACAACACAACAACAACACAACAACACAAACAACACACAACACAACAAACACACAACACACAACAACACACAACACAACAACACAACAACACACAACACAAACACACACAACAACACAACACAACAACACACAAACACACACACAACAACAACACACACAACACAACAACACACAACACACAACAACAACACACACAACACAACACAACAACAACACACACACAAACACAACACACACAACAACACACAACAACACACAACACACACAACAACACACAACACACAACACAACAACACACAACAACACAACAACACACACAACACACACACAACACACACAAACACACACACAAACACACACACAACACAACACAACACACAACACAACACAACACACAACAACAACACAAACACACACAACAACACAACACAACACACAACACAAACACACACAACACACACAAACAACACAACAACACAACACGACAATCAACACACCACAACAACACACACACAAACACACACACACAACAATCACACCACAATCACACACAACAACAAAGCATCAACACCACACACAACACAACAATCAACTACACACTACAACACACCACATCACAAACAGACAAAATCAATCACAACAACCACATCACAACAACACACAAAAACTAATCACACAAGAACAACACACAAATCACACAAAACAACACACACAAACGACACACAACACCAACACCAACCATCAACACACACAACATCACACACACCAACAAACACACAACACACAAACATCACACACTCAAATCAAACACACATCAACCAAACAAAATCACACAAAACACAACATCACCACACATCACATACATCAACATATCAACCACACACACTAAAAACAAACAAACACACCACACACAACACAATCACAAACACAAACAAACAACACACAATTCACAACCACACACACAACAAATCACACACACACAACAAAAACACGACACACGACACACACAGACAACAAGACCATCCAGCATACACACATCCCGACAATCACTAAGACACATCACACACCACAACATCAGCAAATACACACACACGCAAACACACAAACACATCAATCACACATATCACACACATCAGACATCACACACAACACGCTACTAGCCACAAGTCAACACCGAACACATCATCAATCACAATCACACAACAGACATCTACAAAAAGACACACATCAACACCAATTCACTAACACACATCACAACCACACACACACGACACTACACAATATCACAGCACACAACACCGACACTACACACACTATCAAAACACACAGACACGACAATCAACACATCAACAGCACACACAAGCTATTACTGACAACACACACCAAACACTAAGCACACAAGACACACACATCACAGCCATTCACATATCTTAGATGTCACACATCACACAGACACACCACATCACTCAATCACGACACACACACACTACGACAACAATCAGCAATCTCAACGCACACTCAAACACACAACAGCACACACTACACACACACACACACGACACCAACGCACACGCACTAACACACGATCATCATCACACATCACACAAGCAGACACTCACACAACACAACGACACGACAACAGCAACACGATACACATCATTTACACCACACACACAACAATCACACACAGCCGACGCATGAAGTCAAAACACATCTAAATTCACACAGTCACACACTGATACACACTACAAAATCACTCACAGAACACACATCACACAAATACGACACAACACACATGCACCTAATTTCACCCACACACACATCCCACACGACCAGATCCAAGACACATCACTAACAACCCAATACACAATCACAATCATCAACTACAACAACAAACAATCATCACACACATCATATCACACTAACACCGCTCACAGATCACACAACACACATCAACACACGAGCGGAACACACAGACAATCACCCCACATAATCACAGCCATCACAAGCACCACCAAATCACATACGAAACACAAAATCGCACAAACACACACACACTAACGACATCACTACACACACAAACATCACACACGAGTGCAATCATCACACACACACACAAAGCATCACAACAACACAACACACACAGACAACACAAGCACACACAACAAAACCACAACACACAACACATCACACATCATCATCACAAACACACAAACACACACACACACACAATCAACACACAAATCATACACACACAAAAAACAACACAACACCACAACACACAACATCACAAGCACCAAACACAACACACACACAGCAACAACGAATCAACTCCCACAACACAACACACAACACTACAACCACACACGACAGCACACAAACCACACACACACAACACAACAACAAAATCACACACAATCAATCACACACACAAATCACAAAAACATCAAGCAAAACACATCACAATCAACACAACATCACAATCAATCACCACACCCCTCACACCAACAACACACAAACACACATCAACTCAAACACAACAACACCAACACACCATCAATCATCACACACAACACACACAACACAATCAAACACAACAACAAAGCACAACAACACCAACACACAACACCAACAAAACAACATACACCAATCACAAAGCACAACAAACAACACACATCACATCACAAACATCAACACAACACACACATCACACAAACAACACAACATGCACACCACCAACACCAAAACATCACACAACAACACACATCACACCAACACACACACTACACCACACACAACACAAACACCACAACACAAAACACACAATCACCAACACACCCAATCAACAACCCAAACACACACAACATCAACACACCACACACACACAACAACACAGAACACAACAACAAACATCACACACAACAAAATCACACACACAACAACCACAACACACAAATCACAACAACACACACACAACAACACACAACAAAACATATACAATCACAACAATCAACATCAAACACAACACAACACACAAATCAACAACACACACACACAACACACACAAACACAACACACAAACCAACAAACACACACAACACACAACACACAACACAACACACACAACACACAAACACACACACAAACACACAAACAAACAACACACACAACAAACACACAACACACAACACACACACACACACAACACACAACAAACACACACAACAACACATCACACACACAACACAACACACAAAAACACACAAACAACAAACAACAACAATCACAAACAACACACACAACACAACAAACACACAACACACACACAACACAAACAACACAAACAACAAACACACAAACACACACACAACACACAACACACAACAAACAACACACACACAAACACACAACACAACACACACACAAACAAAACAACACACAAACACAATCAACAACACAAAACAACACAACACACACAACAACAACACACACAAACACAACACACAACAACACACACACAACACATCACACACACAACACAAACACACAACACAACACACAACACAACACACAACACACAAACACACAACAACACACACAAAACACAACACACAACACACACACAACACACACAACAACACACACAACACAACAAACAACAACACAACACACACACAACACAACAACACACAACAACAAACACACACACAAAACACACACAACACACAACAAACACACAACACACAACAACACACAACACACAACAACACAACACAACAACAACACACAACACAACACACACACACAACAAACAAACACACACAAACACACAACAACAACACACAACACACACAACACAACACACAACACAACACACAACAAACACACAACACACAACACACACAACAACAAACACACACACAACACAACACACACAAACAACAACACAACACACACAAACACAACACAACACACAACACACACAACAAACACACACAACAACAACACAAACACAATCACAACACACACACAACAACAACAAACAAAACACCCACAAACACACAACACACACACACACACAACCACACAACTCACACACACAAACACAACACACAACAACAACACCACACACACACACACACACACAAACAACACACAACACACACACAACAAATCAAACACAAACAATCACCACACAACAACACAACACAACAACACACACAAAACAAACACAACATCACAACACACAACACACACACATCACACACACAACACACACACACACAACACAACAAACACACACCAACACACACACACAACACACACACACAACACAATCAACACACAACAAACACAACAACACACACACACAACAAACACACACACAACACAAACATCACACAACACAACAAAACACACAACACACACAACAACAAACAGACATAACACACACACAAACACACAACAATCAAACAAACACACACAATCACACAACACACACACACACACAAATACACACACACACAAACACAAAGACACAACACATCCACACAATCACACACACAACACAACAATCACACCACACACAACACACACATCACAACACAACACAACATCACATCACAACAACAACACAACACACACACACACACACACAACAAACAAACAACACACCACACACACAATCACACACACAAACAGCACACACACACAACACACACAAAACAACACAACACACAAACAACAACACACAACAATCACAACACAAACCAAACACAATCACAACACACACACACAACATCAACCACATCCAACATCGATCACAACAACACATACACACAACACAACACACACACAAAACAATCACAATACAATCCACAACACACACATCACAATCAACAAACACACACTACACGACACACAATCACACAACACACACACACACAACAAACAACATCCAAAAACACAACACACAACCACACCAACACAACACACACAACAAACACCAAAACAATCAAAACATCACACACACTCAAATCACACATCAATCACACACAACACACACACACAACAACACACATCACAACACACACACATCAACAACACAACACACAACACATCACAACAACGACAACACACACAAAAACACTACACATCAAACAAACACACACAAACACAACACACACACAACACAACAACACACACAACAACACACACACAATCACACAACACAACACATCACACACACACAACAAACAACAACACAACACATCACCACCACAACACAACACACATCACACATCACAACATACACACACACACACACAAACACAGCAACCACACACACACACACACAATCACACACACACACACCACACAACACACACAAACACCAAACACAACACACTCAATCAGCATACAAATCACACACCACAACACAATCACATAACTAAATCAACAACACACATATCAATCACAAACACACATCACAACAACACAACACACATCAACACACAAACACAATCCACATACCACACACAAACACAACCACACAACAGCATCATCAACACACAACACTAACAACAACAACCAACAAAACACACACACACTCAACACAATCACACAACACAAACAACACACACACCAACACAATCACACAATCAACACAACACACACACACCAACACAAATCAACAAACACAACAACATCCCAATCAACAAACACACACAATCAAACACCACCAACACACACACAACACATCAACACAACAATACAATCACAAACACCACAACACACACCAAACACATACACAAAACAAACAACACCATCACATCTATAGACAGAAACACCACAAACAAACTAATGACAGCAGCAACAACCACAGCACACAGGCATAATCGTAAATCCTACAAAATACACCCGATCAAACAAAGCAACTACACAACAACAACAACATAACAAACGACAACACCATTCAGACAAAACAATCACAGATAGAAAATTACAATTCAACAAATCAGTTCATGAATTCATCAACTATTCCATCTCACAAATCAAATAAACACACCAAACAAATCCGATCACCACAAGATAGCGAAACTACTACATTCCACGAACACCAAAAGACACATCCACGCATACACAAAACAATTTCAACAACAACACTCAGTTATTCGAGCACTAACCCACACACAATACAACACAAAATTACACTAACTACAACACAGCACAAAAAATCACACACGATATCGAGGTTCGCTATCCATGTCCAATACAAACCAATAACTAACCACATTCCACACTAACATAAACAAAACAAACCAAACAAACAAAAACATCCAACACTAAATATCTAGAACAAATGCCGCATAAAGTCACAAACCTTACAACCCGGATACTCCAATACATTCTCATAAGACCGATATCAAGTCATTCTAAACAGCATACAATTAAGTCAAAAACGTCACCATACCCAATCGAAAACATTCCACAATAAACTCAGGTACAAACAGAATTACGACGAATACCAACTGCAACCAACATTCAAATTTCACTTACCACCAGAATCACAACCAGTACACATATTCAAAAATAAAGTATATGGCAAAGAACACACACACCACACAAAAATCACAAAAAATAAACCACACACATCAAACACAATCACATTCAAACACAAATTCATAATCGAAACTCAACACTCATTCGACGTGAAGACCACAACCCACAAAATCACGCACAAACAGAAGAATCACCAAACGAAATCAAACACGACAGCAAATAACATTATCATGCCACTACAGGTAATATCAAACACACAACAAAACAAAAATTAACATATCACACATCACATTCATAACAAACTAAAGACATCACACAATATGTTAACTATCTATGAACATTCAAAATCCAAACAAAGACCAACACACATATCATTATCGATCCCGCGACACAAACACAACATAAAGCATTTTCACACAAAACGTCACCATACAATGACCAACACCAGCGATTATTTCCAACAAAACCATACGGCCAGACACAACACCAATCTCCACAATAAGCATTCTACAAACATACAACAGAACCACAAACAAACTTAACTCATTCGAAATCATCTTCAAAAACATCACCATAGACTTAAAACAGTTCCAAAATCACTTCAATAATCTTCAGCAGAATAGCAATCGCAAACAATCACAACTTCATGAGCAATCCACAGCCTGAACCAACTATTCACTCATACACACAAACGATCACACTAATTCCATCAACTGTCGATCAACACAATCTCATAAATCATAACTACCATCACATGAGATATTCTGTCGCCAGATGATCACTGGACGTCTCGACCACCCAATACAACATACATCTAAAACGACACCTACACCAACCACCTAACACAAATGGAACATAAAATTCAACCAAACAGCCACACAAAAGCAGTACAATGCATTTAACGTCTACACATCGAATCAGAACTAGACATGCACTCACATAATCGGAAACCTAATCTGATTGATCTTACATTCCAAGCCCGGTAAGGGTACGCTACAATGACAGACGTACGACATCACTAGAAGAGCGACTTTACAACATCTTGCCCCCAAAACTGCACCTAACCATGACAAACACTAGAACAGAATCCTAAACTGTAACAGCCTAAATCAACAGACTAACAAAAACCACGCAATCAATCATGCCCTAACACAAGCAAACGGAGAATGTGAACTACACAATATTCTAAACAATATCAACAAGACAAGTAACCAAAAAGTTCACAAAGAACAATCTTTCGAATCGGAAAGCACGATAATGGCAGAGCAATTCTTCAAAAGCTAGATCAAGTCAACAAAGAGAGCAGTACACCATTCAAAATTTCATCATGCATCATGCGACACACAAAACTACGCGATCTAAAGTCCAGGCATACAATACAGCGTGGTCCTATAGCATAAAGCACCACAAACCCAAAAATGCAGACAACTTATAGCAAGTCAAAAACAACGAACTACAGCGATGCAACACACTCATACAAACCAACAATACACATTCCTCATAACACACAAGTCTAATCAAAACAAGATAACATCTAGCAATAAGACTCAAACCAAAAACATCACGCACATCATAATCAAAATGAAATTCCAATCATGACCCAAAGAACACCATCAAGCGAGCATCAAGACACGTAAAACATATCAATTAAAACTTAATCACTATTCTATGAACAAAACACAACGACATTCAAAACAAAACCCAACCCCCACAAATTACCAAAGCCCCACAAACACACTACAAAACATCACACAACCAAAACACCAACCATAAATAACAACCATGTCACAAACACACACTCACTCAAATACAACCAAAATTCCACAAATCACACTCAAGGAAATAAACACTACAAATCAGATTGATCTCATCACCAAAACATTCACATCACAACAACCGCTATATCTTAAAATACTTGGCTACAACTTCAGTAAGCAAGTCACTACCCACAGAAAAAAAGAAATTCACTCAAAAGATCACAAAGTCAAGACACTCCCATCAATCGAAAGAGAACGAAGACACAACACCAAACCACCCATACACATACACAGACGAAAGATCAAACTACTTATCATCCAACACAATACAATTCCTTGTAAACCACACATGATACAATCAACAACCATCATCAGAACTCGAACACTATACAGACAAAATAACAAATCAATATTTCCAATTCTATTCAACACAAATTATCCAGAAGTTACAATATCAACGATGATCACAACTAACAAATTCTACAAACCACACATTACAATTCTATTTCACCACAGCACCAATCAAACAGACAGCAGCAACCAAACTATCACACACATGAACCGCACAAATCCACTCCCACCACAACCCCACATCTTTTAAAGCATTCATACACCTAGATATCATAGAAAAGAACACACAAATCACTAATTACACAACAACATACCCATTCAAGCAATAAAACACTACCGATCTTACCACTCGAATCGCCAATCTATCATTCGAAATTCATCAAACAACGACCTAACAACAAACCAGCCAAGCACCAAAACTTCATCATCAAGAAATCACGAGATCTCCATCGACACTAATCAGGAGGAAGCGCGACAGAAACGAGACGAGTCAACACGAGCCACAGCATACAAAAACAAACAAAACCAAATTCAAGAGACGAAGCATCACTGCAACACAACGCAATATCCATTCTGACAAAAAAAGGATAAAGTCAAACATCCATCAATACAAAAAAAAACATTAAAAATACGCCCACCATCACAACATCACAAATTCACAATCACGATCACAACCACAGAACACACAGCAAACGATCAACAACACAACACCAAACGACATCACAATCAAACATGCATTATTCACATAAACATCACAAGGAATCAATTCTATGATACATGTCAGCAAACAAAAGAACTAACATGCCCACAAACACATCACAAACAACACACTTCAACAGCACAACCGATCATCAGCTATAAACCCAACAGAACATTTCATCAAATGCAGTATCACAGTACCCAAGCCAAATGCACAAAAGAAAAAACAATCCAATCACACACTCGAAATCAAATATCAAAAGAACAACAAAAAAAATATCACAAAGTACATTTCATAACAGCGTATACCAAACAACCAATCTAACCACACAAAACCACAAACTCCCCATACACAATCAACACATCCACATCACACAAAAATCCAAGATTAACATACAATAACACCAATTCTGCTCAACAAATCCCCAAACAGACATGCTCTAATGTGATGGGAGGTGAATTCCATACTATAAACGTACCAGAAACAAAACAGTAACAACCAAAAATCAAACATATCATACCACACAAACAAATCAAAACAACAACCATCTAGCAGCCACAAATTCAAGCCTCAAACAGCCGCACCACTAAATAGAAACAATTCACACATTCGAGTCGAGTCTACCAGCAAATTGCACCCAAACACATAGTTGAAGAAACATCACAGCATAGACACAACAACAAACCACACAACTGATCACACATTCACAACATCAAAACATTACCACCAACAGCAAAATACAAAAATCACCTCACTATCACGCAAAATCACTCAACACACTATTACACTCGACACACACAAATAGCAAAACCATCCTAAACTAAATCAATAATTCAACATTGATTCATTCAGCAGACTCCATTCCAACACGACCAATAAACGACAACAAGACACTATATTTCAATTCCAAACAACAACAACCCACACTTAGAGGCCCACACATACGAATCACACACTAATTCACTATGACAAAATAGTCTAAACAAACTCACCGAACCAGCGACTAGCTGCAATCACAACTCAAGACAATCATCACAGCTAAACGAACAGATATCCAACTAGGCATTCAATCAATAAAGCACATCATCACCACAACACAACACACAATCGTAATTCAAACACAAATACAGTTACACGACACAACATAGAACATCACCAACGACAATCGACCACAGGAACAATCAAACCTAAACAAACTAAAAACAAATAAGAACAAAAAACATCACACACACACATCAACCACACATCAAAAGCGAAAGCACAACACATCAGAAAACTACTCAATTCAACAAAAATTTAACACAGATCCCAATTTCACATGCCAACATCTATGCATCTATCACCCAAAGACACAAAAGACAATATTTCAGATTCAAGGATATCGACATCACACCATCACCATCACATACTCCTTAAACTAGATTCCAGACCATTCATACACTACGAAAAGAAACAACATCACATCACACCAATATCACAAAAACTCAAAACTGACAAAGACAAACACATCATCATCAACAATGCGGATCTATTACATATCCCACATAATCATCCTATCAAACATCAGCAAATCTCCAGAACAGAAATTCATCACACGCATCATCCATACCACAACAGCCAGCAAACCATTACGACACAAATATACATTAGACACAATCCATATAATTCACCATCTCAAGACAAAAGATAATACGAATTCACCGATAAATCTCCTACAAGACAAAAAATTCATCACAGAAACAACAACCAGGCATATCACGAGTCAGTAACTAAAATCACAATGGAAGACAACACAAACTACAACAAAACTATATCTTAACCATACCAGACAACACAACGACACGATTTACACTACACGACAGAGACAATCAATCGATAACAAAATTCACAAAACAACAAACAACTCCATCTCAAAAAAACTAGATCAAAGACAACCGTACCCCTAAACACACAATCACAATCAAATCCAACTATTCATAGAAAATGAATGTCTCCCAACCCATTCATCAACACTCACCTATCAGTCACCATAGACGGATAGTTACCCACAATAATTCACATCATTTCCAACAAATCACACACCAAACCAAGCCATCAACACCGACCAATCAAAAAAGATACGACACCACTAAATCTAACACTACACAACAACACATCACTATACATAGACAACACATCCATCAAGACTCACATCTACGATGACCAGGAGACAAAAACATAATATTTCCACAGTACGCGTTCCAATTTCAAGCATAGCCTATCACACAACACATCTACCCAATGATTCAACGACACCAACACTCGACTCACAAAGACTAATCATATGGCAACTAGTTACCAAGACACACACCTGAGATAATATGCAAGTCAAACCGATCCGATGAATCGTAAACGCTAACTCATAGACAACATTCATTCATCACAAGAACAACAACAAAAATGCACTACTCCGAAGCTGCATTCTGACACACAGCAATCAACGCACATTAGTCATCAGCAAATATCTAAAATATATCATCTACAGAATCAAATATATCAAGCTAAATCTAAAAACGAAACCAAGAAGAATACTGGGCATTATGCAACACAACACATAAACAATTACATCATCAGTGACAAATTCTGACGCCATACAGCAATTCACAGCAAACAAACATCACTTTACTAAAAACTATATAAACAAGAAAGATCAACGACATACACGATTCATCCAAGCATCATACATAATCACACCACGCAAAGGCGAAAAACTACACAGACTTACTCCATTCGAACAACAGATGATCGAATTCAAAGATGCCACGTTCAAGGCACCAACACAACCCACAGCAATACAACATCAATTCAAAACAACAACACAATCAACACCAATATCACACTGAAGTCACCACCCCAAGCAAACACGGCGTACAAACAATAATTCACCGGCACCAAATAGTTCAATTCAAGCCACAATCCCACCAATGAATCATTAGGCAGCATCATCATACATACAACCCAACAAAACAAGACAACCACAATTTCATTCACACAAACAGCATTAGATCGACATCAATCAGATAATCACACACAACATCACGCATCACCTCATACAATTCATCAATTCACAATGCAATCAACACACACAAACAACATCCGACAGGAAACTTTACACCACAAACACCAAAGCACGAAGCACAAAAGATTCGAACACATAGAAAAAACACAGAACAGACGACCCAACGAATAACGAACAACTCGCCAAACAATACAAACGATATGCCAGATTCAACAAACGAGTCACAACACAGAAACATATGCAGTCACAACAAAAACAAAAATCAGACTAGAAGGCTATCTCTAACATCTACCCAACAACATCATTCACAACAACCATACCTGCACAAAATCAAAGCGTCAATGCAGACCGGAACATACATTTTCACTATTCACAACATACACATCATCAACACAACAGAAATCACAGCCATCACGACTTCCTAACTGCGCAGAACCATATCTATCAATTCAAACACACCATCATATGTTACACGCGAGGTCAACGATCAACAGGCCGAGTTCCAACATGACACACAATTGTAGTGTCCTATATTATGCCAACACCAATCACTAACATTCTAATTCAAGTCCCTACACACAAAACACCACACTATCTACTCGGGACAAACCAAGTCTAAAAAACTTACGAACTAAGTAGACACCGCATTCTCCATACATAAAATTCTACACACTAAAATCAGACAAAAAACACACAGCACAAATTTCGCATACTACATAAACAACACAAGCACACAAGGCTACACATCAAGACACTCGCCGACTACATTCAACCTACAACAAATTCCACTACCACCAATAAAGACCCATCAGAAGAGAAACTCAACGAAAGATACCAAGATCAATACTTACTAAAAAGAGAAAAACCATCATCAGCTAATTACCATAACGAAAACACCAAAAGTCTTCAAAACAAAAAAAACTATTCAACAAACACACACACAAAGTCTACCCCAGAGAACAGTAAATCTAATTCAACACCCATAGTCACAAACACGACAACCACAATCAACAAAAATTCCTAGAAAAGACACTACACAAAGACTACGAAATGAATCACCGTTGGGAAATTTCTGAAACACACACCAACATCACCACAATCAACATACACAGACACAATCTAACGATTGAAGTAAGCACATTCGTTCACACATCCTTTTTGGAACGAATCACACAAAAGCTAAAATCTTGAAACATAAACGAATTCATAAAATCGATATTCAATAACGACCATTCACGAACACAAATCCGACACACGATTTAAGCGGCTGCAAAAGAAACAATTTCATCGATATAACCATATCACTGAGACTGCAAATCCGAATAAAATTCAAGGCAACATCACCAATCCAGACAGCACATCTAAATCACCCAATCACTTACAATAGAATAACAGACTTTCAGCTAAAGCATGACAAGTTCTAAGTATTCGATAAGCATTCTAACAAGCATCCCACGAATTCACAAGAGGACAAACAACAAAAACGCGCATATCAACCAGAATCACACAAATCAAAATCACCACATCACACAAACACACTTAGCCCACAACAGATCTCTAAACAAAAAAACACAACATCAAAAGCACTACACAAAACGATCCAGTCAACACAAACAAAAAACATATCTAACATCGAGATCACCAGCAATCCTTCAACTACAAGAACCCAAGGACACATCCCCAACTAAGCTAGAGCACAGGAGTTCAGCCAATCAACTCTTATCAACGACAAACAATCAAAAAAATAAAGAAACTATACATCGACAAAATTCACCAAAACACCATACAACAAAACGACACACATAAAAAAGCAACAAACACAGCAACCCAACATTCAGGGAGCAGCATCACCCACACATAGGCAAGTTTCAACAATTCGTCGACAAATAGCATTCTAGAACACTACCGACAATCAAAAAAAAATAACACATAATTCGGAATTCAATCTACGAAAACTAAACAGTAAACCGAATGTCCGTACAACACCATATCAATCTACTATCAACCATTCGAATCATCAACACTATCAACAACACATACACAAACATTACAATTCCAACCACTAGACAAAATCGACAGTATGTCACACACACAATTAGAAATCCTACATCGCAACTCATCAGATACACAATACATCAATAAATGTCACGACAAAACACAGCAACTATCAGCACTAGCACACTACCAAACATTCACAATCAGACAACAAAAACACATACAATAAATTCACACATCAGCAACAAGCCTCTGAACACAACCACACACAACATAACACAAAGCACCAATGTCAACAATACCAACCACACACATCTATCATCACAAATTCAAGAGCATCGACAAAACGAGCAAAAAAGTCAACTAACAAATCCATGCGAGACAATACACAAATCTAAACACAAACATAAGAATAGAGAATCAGCGATTATCTCCCACCACACCAACAAGCCATCACAATGACGCACATTCAACCACAACATGTACAAAGTCCAGATATCATACCACCGATCACGACAAGCACCATCAACACAATCAAAGTTCAATCACAAGACCAACAGAACAAGCGAACCAAAACCAACCTACATCATCAAGACATAACAACACTACGCAATCAACCTCAACTATCTACAAATCACTAACAACCGGACAACAAACGAACAGCACCTACACATAAACAATAACTCATTCATCAATGGTTAATGAATTATACAGACATCGACAAATTCACAAAGTTCTAGAAATTTCTTAATCAACAACAACATCACCCATCAAAAGCCAAACTAACCTATTTTCCAAAGATACAAACTAAGACACAAAAACTCAAATATAAAATCAAACAAATGTCAACGAATTACAGACATAAAACACGACGCAAGGAGGTTACTAGGGAGAAGAACGCATTACTCGATGAAGCAAAAACACCCGATAATTCAAGTCAGTAACAACACTACTAGGTCAATAACTTCTAGCATAACAATTTAAAAGAACATCCACAACAAGAACAGCATACACAGCAACATCCGAGGCAACGATACTAATACAGCACAATTTTCGTAAAACAAAACACACTAAAGATACAACCAAGATCTATCTTTATAAACACACACATGACCACTAACACCAAAGAAATCAAATCAAAGTGCACTTATCAAGTATGCAACAACATTTACCAGCTAAACACTAACAGCATCAACAAAGGACGTAACCACAGACAGCACAAAACCTGACAACAACTATACACAACAATAGCCAACGCCACAATCCCCAATAACATTCACACAGTCTCAAAAATTCAACGAAAAAAATCAACGCTAAAAAAACACATCCTACACACAGCAATAATCTATTTATCAACAATAGACGATCTGATAGGTCACGAACACGAAGTCTCGAAAGATAACATACACAACTTGACCGCCTCTAATTCTAAAGACGCTCATACAATGTACAAAATACATCTCCAACTATCCATGGACAAACAACTTATCTACAACGTTACCAAAACACAGATATCAAGAACACAAGCGAAAGATAAGCAAACGAGCAAAGAACACAATCACAGCCGACAAAACTAACTCAACAACAATCGATCATCAACACAAACAATTCAAAGAAACACATAATGTGCCGGAATGGGGATTTCATATGCATCTCGACAAAAAGTCAAATTCAACACTAACATTTCAGCATCATCTGCTTATGAATTCAAACAATAGTCACACGAACTACACCAATTCTAAAACACAAATCCATAGCATAATTACACAAAGATCTCTACAAAACAAATCGCAATGAGATAATCACCATTCACACAACACCAAAAAAATCGATTCATTAAAGTCTACGTCACACTTCAAATTCTATAGTCCAGACAGAACACATACACAATTCATGCACACTAAAAGAATTCAAAAGATAAGCACTTACACAATTCAGAGACAACATTTCTTACCGAACTAACAATGACAACCAAATGATCAATCATACATCTAATTCACAACAAAGTCGACACGAGACACAAAAATCGACGACAATTACATCCATAAAGACGCGCACGCATCGTGAAGCAGTTCAGTCATCCATACTCAATAAGCAAGTTTCATAAATCAGATCAATTCACAAACATACATAATCGAAACAAACATACAATAAAATAAAAAAAAAATCATACAAAGAGTAGCATACCTAATACTAAGCACCGAATGCACTAAATCAGCTTAACACAACATCAACAACTATCCTACAATCCTCCACCAACCAAACTTCACCAGACAACTAACACTAATAGATTGACACAAATTAGATACATATCAAGATAACACTCACTCATAGTTCCACACTGTGAATACTAACGACAAAACTAACATCATGGGTGGGTGGAGGGTCATCAACAACAGCCTGATAGTGGATTCATTCAGGAACAACAAACTCTTTTTTAAAAGAGGAGGAGGCTCTGAAATTATAGCCATCACCGTACAATCATTTCATTAAACAAGCTACAATCGAAGCAACTTAAATTCATCACACAAAATACAACGGCACCAAAAATTTCTCACAGAAACAACAAATACATCAGATGACACAATCAACTAAATGTACAAACAGATATCTTGAAATCACACACATCAACTTATACGTACAGAAAGATACAGTCAAATATTCCCCTGAATCTACACGAGTCGATCCTAATCATATATCATCAATATTATGCATCACTAGGATCGATCTATCTCAGTACATAGGTCTAAATGACTAATCCAATACATGTGTGACGTACAGCATCATTACATACTGCAAACATCATAATGTTTCAACAAAATCAATCAACAATCATAAGCATCAACTTATACAGTACAGCAGCCGAAATATTCAAACAATGAAAAACAGCAAACAATCTTATACAACCTGCAACCGATCCCAGATACGAATACGTAACACATTAACATTAAGCTAGCAACTAAGCAATTCAGATTACACAAAATCAAACTACACATCAAGCTAAGCAACAGTGCATTGAAAACAAATTTCACATACAAACAATTATCATTCATGTTCAATCAAAATAGCACCAACAGAATGTCAATAAAACCACGCTTCATTACAGTAAAAGCACAAATACATGGGACAAAAGAATCAAGACAACAAAAATCAACTATGCCACCAAAAAGATCCAATGTCACTTTTCAATAATTCTAAACTACTGATATCATATCAAATAATATGCAACTTCAGGATAACACAAAGATCAAAGGAGCACAACAATGCGTATACGCACTTAAACATAACACTACGACTCAAATCGAAAAAAAAAAAATCGTCAAAAGCAGATGGAACACTAAAACACAGCATAAACACAAAAACACGTCTTCACAACACTCATAGTTCAACATAACGCACACTCATCCAAAGCAATCACGATTCAGAGAAAGAAATCTTCACCCTCAACAGCCAACGATCATCACAGCAAAAATATTATTGCCACAGCATCAACTATAACACAAATCTAGTCACACAATTCCAACATTCAACACGCAGGCAATTACATATCACGAACACAACACAAACTCCTAAATTCACGACACTATCAAGCATCATGCACTTAAACTAAGGCGACCAAACAAACATCAACCGAAAAAAACCAGCACAGTCCATATCAAATAACATCCAAGCTAAATCAGCACGTTAACACAATCACAACAAAAGAAATCAGCTAGACACATCTAAGCACAAAAGCAGACGCAACACAGAATAAATGACTCGCCTCCAATCACTATAGGCTGATTGCATCATCACAAAATCAAACTAAGCATGACACAAGATTATCGAACGAGAGCCAGGCACATTAAATGCAAACGATCGAGAGCCAACAACTTTCACTATCAATATTCACAATAGGCCTAAACAATACAGACATACAACACGCACATTCACCAACTACTGTAAGCACACAAAACGCATAACAAATCAAATTTTCAAGAGCATAGCACAGGACAGACAAAGAAACAAAACAACCATCAACTAACAATCAACGGAAACAGGCGTACACAACTTTCGTATTCGACAAAGATACAGGTCAACAACCACGACATAGAAAAACAAAGTCATGAAAAAATTATCCACAGAGCATTAATTAACATGCATACGTACATCAGCCGAACAACAATCTGACCAACAAGACGAAGATCAACACTAACACAAAAGATATACGCTTTCACATGAACACAATTCAGCATCGAGTCATTCAGTAAGCTAAACCTCAATACAATCAACTACTAACAACATCAGACAAAAAGTTCTAAATATCAAACAAAGTCAGCCCGAATCACTATAACATAACTATACAAATATAACTTAATCACAAGTACAAATATCAAATACATCACCACAACAGCTAGCCAAACATAAAGCTAACAGCACAAAATACTACTACACACCATACACATTCGTATACGACAACATTATCACACATACAGGGGATATGCGAGCACATAGACTAAGGGCAGTCAACGACTCTACACTAGACCCGAAAATATTCATACCAGATTCATTCACAAATATTCAACTACTTCATACAGAAACACAATATCAGAGCCCATCAAATCACTAAACATAAGATCTCTACAATACAAAGCTGATCTCTACACGAACAAAAAAAGAAAATATCAACAATAACACACAACACCACACATCACATAACAACAATTGGCAGAAA
>JBAMIH010000137.1:0-35000 GCA_038501795.1 Pseudopleuronectes americanus
AACTATCAATCCCACTCAACACCCAACCCACTATCCAAACACCCCCTATCACACCTCTCAAAAACACAAACCAACTCACCCCCCACATCCAAATTAACCCAAACACACCTCCTCATTCATACTCACACTCTAAAAACCAATCCCGTTACCAACTACACCACAACGTCACACCCACCACCTCCACACACCCACTACAAAAAGACACTCCAACCATACCCCCAAACCATCCACACCACCCTCACCCCACAACCTAAACGCACCCCACCATACAACACACTCACCTCAACCCCCATCTCACCAGAACTCTATCTCTATCTAACAACAACAACAACCTCATACCTTTAACCCACCCAACAACCACCCCACAACACAATCCAACCACATACACAACCCCAACTAATCCACATAAAACCCAGCAACAAAACCACACAACCGCACCCGCCTATCACCACAAAACCCTCACTAAAAACACAATATACTACTACACAACCTAACCAATACCATTCAAACCAGACACACACCTAACCACCCTACACATACAAAACCCCACATCGCACCAAACTCGACTCCCACACTACCAACCCCAAACACCACAGCACCCACAACCACATCCCCCAAATCCCAACCACCCGCACGCAACCCCTCCTTACAACACCCCACCACACACAAAACATCTCAAAACCTTTTTCCCATACCACAACACCCCCTACCACCCCAAAACAACTCCTCCAGACCCTAAACCCTTAACCCCTCCACAATCTAACCGAAACGACAAATACATAACGAACCACAAACTCTCCTCCCAACCCGCCTCCATCCACTTCCACCAAGACACAACAGAACACCCACTCCACCACTATAACAAACACCCCAACCATCAAAAACCACCACTCATCCTAATTATAAAGACTAATCATCACACCCCAACTCTCAAAACACACTCACAAACCCCATACCACCAAACAACCCACACCACCACAACACTAACCAACCACACAATCTAACACCAATCTACACTCAAACCTACTCCTCATAACAACAAAAAAAATCCAAACCACTACACCATCCCCCCAACAAAACCAAATAATCCAATAAAGCTACCTACAACTCACCGTTCCTCCATATGATAAACATCCATAACTATTCACCCACACACCAACCATAAAAACAATCCTCAAAATACTCACAAAACCCTCCCACAAAAACTATTATAATAAAAAAACAACACAACACAAAGCTACAAATCCATCACCTTCCTCCACATAACACTACATACCACCAACAAAACACTTCAAATCACCCCAAAAACCCACACCAACTACTACCTTATACACCATCAACCACAAATACCCTACCCTCATTATTTCTCACCCAAACCCCCCACACATCCCCAAACGAACCAATCATCCAACACCCTAACACCTAACCACTCCTAACACCCAACAACCCAAATAAAACCCAAATACACCCACATAGCCTCAAATAAATATAACACACACAACCCCAAACACTCCACACTCCGGCCCATCACACTCCGCAATACAAATCAAACAAACCACATTGCACAACCAACAAATAAACACTCCTAAATCCATCCAACACACCACTACCTCATTAACCCCTAAAACAATATACACACAAAACTCACACCCCCCCATCTTAACAAAACACCACCCACTATCCTTTCAACCAACTCCAAACCCATTACCTACCAACCCCCCCTCAAACCCACACACCCCATCCCAACTACCTACCGCAACTCAATCACCACAACACCCAAATCCAAACCCCCAAATCTTACCGCAAAAACCTGCAACAAAAAAAAAAAAATCCAAACCAAGCTATACCACTAAACAATAATTCCTCCACCTCACCACCCACCAATCACCACTACACACAACCTTAATCAACCACAATAGCAAACCTCACCACCGCCAACAAAACCATACTGACACTAAAAACCCCTAAAACAATACCAACCCGAACACCTAACCACTACCACCACCTCATACACACATCCTACTCACTTTCCTAATACATCTACACATTACCACCAAACACACTAAAACAACTCACACCATGTCAAAAAAACACTCTTTTACCAATCACCTCAGCCTACCTCTATTACACCACCTACCCAACGCCCTCACACCTAACGCCTCCAAACAACCCCCTATAACACACCAATAAAAACCACACACACACAATCACACACAACACCCTCACACCCCAACACTAAAAACCAACTCCACCTCAAAACATCAAATACACCCCACTCCACAACACTCCAAACAATCACCACCCCTATACAACCTTCAACCCAACACAAACATTCTACACCAACCGACCATCCAAACCCAAAATACCATCCCTCCATACCCCCCCACCCCTCACTCGCCCCCACCCACCCAAACCAAACCCTAAATCCCCTCAACAATACTCCAAAAACTCACCAACCAAACCCCAGCGGACCACAACCCCACCACAACACACTCCCAATCCCCCAAAACAACAAACCCTCTCCCTAACACCCCACCCAATCCCCCATAAAAATTACATACTCACCCCAACATACAACAAACTACTCACTAAACCCAACCCAACATCCACTAAACCCCCCCACACATCTACAACAGAATTGATAACAAATTCCCCACCCCATCAATTGTATAACACTCAAACCCAATCCACACTCTAATTACGAACCCCACATCTTCTCTTCGCTATACCCCCAAATAACCCTGCAATCCCTCTAACAACACACACTACCAACCCACAACAATCAATCACACAAACACCAAACATACACTACTATTTAACAACACAAACATACAACAACATCCTCCACCATCAAACCCCAAACACCACCCCCAACACAACTCCCCCACCCCCCTACACCTCTAACCATACCCCTCTTACTCCTACACACTCTCCCCCCCTTTCCCCCAGCCACACAACCCTCATCAACCTTCAAAAATCCTCAACCTAACAACCACTCACCCAACCCACACCGCCAAACACCCCCTACAACTCCATAACACCAAACATCCACATCAGTCCTAATGACACAACTAAATCTCATCCAACAACTAATATCCCACCAGAGAAACTTCTCCCCTCCACACTCCTCAACTATCACCAACTCACCACATAAAAAAGCTAACCACCCCTCTCAAACAGCTCAACCACTTACCCTATTCATATCAAGCCAACTACTTCCGACAACACCTACACCAACCACTCACGACCCTAACAAAATCATACAACTTTAACACTACCCGCCAAAAAAAAAAAAACTCTACTAAACTCTATCACCCTCAAATAACCTCAAAAACTCAAACAACTCCATCTCATACAACACACATCACCAACCCCACCCCCACCACCCAATCTTTCCATAACCAAAAACCCCGAACATTCACAACACACAACACCCTTCCCTCAACACATACACCCACTACCTAACAACAAACCTCCCTTCCAACTCCATTCCGACAACAAAACCCCCAAACCCCATAATATCTCCCCACACCCCAGCCTCAAACACCCACAATCCCCAAAAAACCATCACATCCCTCAACTTCACCAAATATTCAACAGCAGCAACTCTTTCCCCCACCCCCCTCCTCTCCCCAACCAACACAAACCCTACCCCCACCAAAAATCCCCTCTCCAATCAACACTCACAACACTCCTAATTTCCAAAACAACTAACCCGCCCCTCCACAAACCACAAAAACCAACCCCACATATCCTCACATCACACAAAATAAAGTATCCACCATCCGCAACTAATAAACTCCACGCCCAATAAACTCTAACAGCCCCTACTACTACCCTCAACACCACCAAAAAAAACCCCAACCCCCGTAAACATACACCATCAACAACACCAAAAATACCCAATCCTACTAGCTCCACCTCCACCCACGAAACATACCAACCCACTAATCAACCTAACAACTACTACTCACACCGCCCCCACCACTTCAACCACAACATCCCCAACCTAACCAAAAAGTCCACCACCCCACCACAAACCCCACAACAAACACCACACACAACCCGAATATCCCACCCCTATCCTCACTGAACGCCAATAATCACCTAACAACTACCACCTCACTCCTCCATACCCTACACACTTCCCCAAAAACACCCTACCCCAACCCACCCACTACAACCCTCTCCTGACAAACAAAACACCATACAACCCCCCAACCCACCCCAAAACCCCATCTCTAGCTACTCCTTAAAACCTTACATCATACAAAACACCACCCTCATAACCTTCCTCAATCAAACACACACCATCATCACAACCCAAACCCCACCTCACAATACACTACCCACCCCGACCTAACAACTAATTCACACAAACCCTAACACTCTAATTCCTCAACCAACCCATCCCTCCCACCACAATAATCAACCAAACCCAACTATCAAACAACACACCCCCCCATCCACCACACACTCTCTCTCCACTACCGAATTATCCCCATATCCCACAGACCTCTCCCCACTACCACATTCTCCCTACACAACACCCTCACTGAAAATACCAAAACAACTCCTCCCCCAAACACCTAACCCACCTAAACTAAAGAAAATCCATAATCCAAACTAACTAACCACCCCCCTCCCCTACACCACCACCCTCACACCCCAACCCAACTCCACCAAAACCCAACTACACAACCTACCTCCCAAATCACACAAAACCAGCAACGATACCACCAACACTCAACCACTCCTCACACCACCCTCCCCACCCAACATCCACTTCTATTCAACCAAATATCATCCTACAAAAAAACCTCCACTTCCACTATTAACAACCACACACCACATTCACTATAAACAACATACTCATCCCAAAAACCATCCACACCAAACAAATTACCACCACTCACCACCACCCCTCCCAAGCGCCACACCCCAATCAAACTCACAAACTCTCTCTATATCAAGTCTCCATGCCCACCCACTCACACACCTCACCCCCACCCCCAAATCCCACCAATAAACTAACTGAAACAACGAACTCAACCCCACCACAAACAAAAACTTCCAAACACTACATCCTACCACCACATTAAACAAGACACACCCACCTAACACCACCTTACCACCAATAGTCAAATCTTAAAAACATCAAACCACATTAACATCACAATACCCACATCCACTCCCTACATAAACACACTACTACTACACCCATTCCTCCCAAATACCCCCACAACAAACCTAAACTCCCCCAACACACCACAACAGCATACCTCAATCAGCACCCACCCCTCAACCCAACCCCTACAGCACCACACACACCACCCAACCCAAAAACTCCACACCCCTCCCCCAAACAGCACTCCACAATCTATAATAGTAAACACACCCCTAACCCCCCACACGCATACTCCAACCCTCCACACTAAAAAACATCCTACCCAATACCACACACCATCAACCACAAAAAACAATCCTACACTCACCTATCAAACAACATCACACACACAAACACAATCCCCTAACACCCCCCACCAGCAATCACACACTAAAATCAAAACAACCCACCAACAACCCTAACACGCATCCAAAAAACCCCACCAATCCTTATCCACAACTAAAGTCACCCAAACCTCACAAAAACAACCCCCCAAACCCCTCACCCCCTCCTCCCTCCCCTCACCGAAAACAAAAACCTACAAACTCCATCACAACATTCACCATCATTACAAACTTATCGCACACACCCCCCAAACCCAATCAAACTCAACACCACCAACTCACAACCCACCAACTTAAAAACAAAACAACCACACCGAAAGCTAAACTACCCTCTCACCTAAAGATAAACCCCTCAATTCAAAACTACATATACCACTCATACTTCTACAAACACCACCTCACACCATAACAACTACATGGCACTTTATCAGCCACCACATAAAATCTTACCAACACCTCTTCCGCAACCTAATATACCTTTCATTTTCCAAACTTAACAAACAATCTCCCAACCAATAACACCTATCCAACTACCTTAAACTATCTATCTAACCTATCATCCACACCCACATGAAACACCAATATATACACTTACACAAACTACCACTCATCCACACTCATAACAACCAATACCTCCAAACCTTCACCACCACAAAACCACCAATACCCTCCAACCCCACTAATCCCACACTCTCCTACCGCCAAAAACTCATAACTAAACCAAAATCACAAAATATCAACATATCTCAATAATCCTTCCCTCATATAACTACAACCACCCAAACCCACGCACAGAACCTCCAAACCCGCCTATTAAACCACACCCTCCACCACCACCTCCCAACCCAACCTCAACTAACCTCCTACCACCACCCTACACACACAATAACCCCCATCTCCTCATCACCTTCCCACACCCAATCCCCCCTGACTTCCCCACCCAACTCAACCCCCCACAAAACCAAACCCCCTCATCATACAACTACACCAAATCAACCAACCCCCACACCATCCCCTCATCACACACTCCAAACCCATAACCCCCACCTCCCTTAACACCCCCCTCTACACACACCTCATCCGCCATCCCCAACCCCAACATCGACCAACCCCCCTTCCCACACCACACCACCACATCCTCCCACCCACACACCCTCACCCACACCACACAAACCACCAACAACCACAAACACAACTCCCACACCCAACCCACACAAACACCATCCACTCTCACACCCCCCTCACACTCCACACCCCACCCCCTCAACCCCACGCCCCACCCACCCACCTAACCCAACCACCTTAAACCAACTCACATCCCGTAATCTTCACCACACCCATACCTCTTCACCTACATCACCACAAACCCCTTCAATACCTAAACATATAAACCCACCTCCAACCCACACACGCCCTCACCCACGCAATTACCAAACACTCCAATCCCAACCTCCTCACTCACCCAACTCTAACCACATCGCCTACTCTCCCCCAACAACTACGCAACTAGAACAACCCTACCACAATCACTAGTAACTTTACACAACACACCCCCCACCCACACTAAAATCTACTCCCCCCCACCACCCCAATCTCCGACGACCCTCCCCACACACCCCATCTAAACACCCCCACCCCTTTATCAAATAACTTCCTCGCCCCTTTCAACCCAAACCCTACCCCACAACCCACTCAAAACCCAAAATCAAAACCATCACACCACCCCTCACAATCAATCACACTAAAAGCTTCCAAAAAACCCATCCATAACCCACAACACACTACTCCAACAACAAAAACCAAACACCCCACACACAAAAATCCAAAATAACCTACCGCCCACTCACCCTTACCTCCGTCCACCATATCACTCCACACCACCCACCCCTCTCCCAATCACAACTACCCCCTCAACTCCCCTCACACACATCACCCCCCAATACACCCAACCCACCCACCGCTCACCCCACCAACCACCCAAATAACCACTACACAAACCACACACCCTTCCAACACTACAAAACGCCACTATCCCCCCACACCCAGTAAAAAACCCACAACACACACTACACCAACACTCCCAATCATCTCCCAACCTCCCCCACCCACACCACCCCCAACAACCCAAACCCACACCCCCTTCCCAAAATAAACCCCCAAACACCCCACCCCACAACACACCACACCCACACCACACACCACACCACCCACCCACACCCCAAACACCCCACCCCCCACCCCACCCCCCACCCACACCCCACACCCCACACCACACCCCCACACCACCACCACCCCAAACCCACACCACAACCCCCACCCCACCACACACCCACACCCACCACCCACCCCACCACCACCCCAAACCAACCCACACCCCCACCCACCACCACCCCCCACCACACAACCACACCCCAACAAACACCCCACCCCACCAACACCCCACCCCCCACACCCCCACACCCCAACCCCCACCACACACACCCACACCCCCCACACCACCCCACCACCCCACACCCCCACACCCCCAACCCACAACCCCCACCCCACACCACCAACACCAACACCCACCACACCCACCCCCCACCCAACACCACCCCCCCCCAACACCCACCCACCCCACACCCACCCCCACACAAACCCCCACCCACCACCCCCCACACCCACAACCCACCACCCCACACCACCCACACCCCCACCCACCCCCCCCACCCCCACCCACACCCCACCAACCCCCACCCCACACCCCACCCCCCCCCACCACACCCCCACCCACCCCACACCCACCACCACCCCACCACACACCCACACCCCCCCACCCCACCCCACCACCCACCCCCCACACCCCCACCACCCCACCCCCACCACACCCCACCAACCCCCCACCCACACCCCCCACACCCCCCACACCCCACCACCCCCCACACCCACCCCACCCACCCCCCCCCACACACCACCCCCACACCCCACCCCACCACCCACCCCCCCACACCCACCAACCCACCACCACCCCCCACCCCCACCCCACCCCCCCACCCACCAACCCACCCCACCACCCCCCACCACCCCACCACCACCCCCCCCACCCCCCAACCACCACCCCCACCCCACCACCCCCCACCCCCACCACACCCCCCACACCCCCACCAACCCCACCACCCACCCCCACACCACCCCACCCCACCCCCCCACCACCACCCCACCCCCACCCACACCACCCCCACCCCCCCCACCCCACCACCCACACCACCCCCCCCCACCCCACCACCCCCCACACCCCCCCCACCCACCACCCCACCCCACACCCCCCCCCCACCCCCCCCACCACCCCCACCCACCCCACACCCCCCCACCCACCACCACCCCCCCCCACCCCACCCCCCACCCCCCACCACCCCCCACCCCCACCCCCCACCACCCCCACCCCCCCCCCACACCACCCCCACACCACCCACCACCCCCCCACCACCCACCCACCACCCCACCACCCCCCCCAACCCCCACACCCCCCCCCACCCCCCCACCCACCACCCCCCACACCCACACCACCCCCCACCACCCACCACACCCACCCCCCCCACACCCACCCCACCCACACCCCCAACCACCCCACCCCCCACCCCCACCACCCCCCACACCCCCACACCCCCACCACCCCCACCCCACACCCCACCCACCCCCCCACCCCACCCCCCCCACCCACCCCACCACCCCCACCCCCCACCCCCCCACCACCCCCCCAACCACCCCCCACCCCCCCACCCACCACCACCCACACCCACCCCCCCACCCACCACCCACCCCCCACACCCCCCCACACCCCACCCCACCCCCCCCACCACCCCCACCCCACCCACCCACCCCCCCCACCCCACCACCCCACCCACCACCCCACACACCCCCACCACACCACCCCACCCCCACACCCCACCCCCCCACCCACACCCCAACCCCACCCCACCCCCACCCCCCCACCCACCCCCCCCACCCCAACCCCCACCACCCCCCCCCCACACCCCCCCCACCCCCCCACCCACACCCCCCACCACCCCACACCCCCCACCCACCCACCACCCCCACCCCCCACCACCCCACCCCCACCCACCCCACCCCCACCCACCCCCCCACCCACCACCCACCCCCCACCCACCCCCACCCCCCACCCACCACCCCCACACCCCCCACCCACCCACCCCCACCCCCACCACCCCCACCACACCCCCACCCCACCCCCCCCACCCCCACCCACCCCACCCCCCCACACCCACCCACCCACCCCCCCACCCCACCCCCCACCCCCCACCCCACCCCCACACCCACCCCACCCCCCCCACCACCCACCCCCCACACCCCCACCCACCCCCACCCCCCACACCCACCACCCCACCCCCCACCCCCACACCCCCCCCACCCCACCACCCCCACCCACACCACCCCCCACCCCCACCCACCCCCCCACCCACCCCCCCCCCACCCCACCCCCCACCACACCCCCACCACCCCCCCACCCCCACCCCCCCCACCCACCACCACCCCCCCACCCACCCCCCCACCAACCCACCCCCACCCACCCCCCACCCCCCCACCCCACCCCACCCCCACACCCCACCCCCCCCCACCACCCCCACCCCCCCCACCCACCCCCCCCCCACCCCACCCCCCACACCACACCCCCACCCCCCACCACCCCCCCCCCACACCCCCCACCCACCCCACACCCACCACCCCACCACACCCCCACCCCCACCCCCCACACCACCCCCCCCACCCCCCCACCCCCACCCCCACACCCCACCCCCACCCACCCCCCACCCCCCCACCCCACCCCCACCCCCCCCCACCCCCCCCCACCCCACCCCCCCCCACACCACCCCCCACCCCCCCCACCCCCCCACCCCCAACCCCCACCCCCCCCACCACCCCCACCCCACCCCACCCCCCACCACCCCCACCCCCCCACCACCCCACCCCACCCCACACCCCCCCACCACCCACCCCACCCCCCACCCCCCCACCACCCCACCACCACCCCCCCCCAACCCCACCACCCCCCCACCCACCCCACCCACCCCCCCACCCACCCCCCCACCCCCCCCCACCCCACCACCACACCCCCACCCCCCCACCCCACCCCCCACCCACCCACCCCCCACCACCCCCCCAACCCCCACCACCCCACCCCCACCCCCACCCCCCCACACCCCCCCCACCCCCACCACCCCCCCCCCACCCCCACCCACCCCACCACCCCACCCCACCCACCCACCCCACCACCCCCCCACCCCCCCCCCACCCACCCCCACCACCCACCCCCCCACCCACACCACCCCCCACCCCCCCACCCACCCCCACCCCCCCCACCACCCACCCCACCACCCACCCCCACCACCCACCACACCCACCCCCCACCCCACCCCCCCCACCACCACACCCCCCCACCCCACCCACCCCCACACCCCCCACCCACACCCCCACCACCCCCACCACCACCCCCACACCCACCCCCCACCCACCCCCCACCACCCCCACCCCCCCCACACCCCCCCCACCACCCACCACCCCCCACCCCCCACCCCCCCCACCCCCCACCCCCCCACAACCCACACCCCACCCACCCCACCACACCCCCCCCCCACCACACCCCCCCACCCCACCCCCCCCACCCCCCACCCACCCCCCCCACCCCCCCCACCACCACCCCCCCACCACCCCACCCCCCCCCACCCCCCCACCCCCCACCACCCCCACACCCCCCCCACCCCCACCCCACACCCCCACCACACCCCCCCACCCACCCCCCCCACACCCCACCCACCCCACCCCCACCCCCCCCACCCCCCCCCACCACCCCCACACCCCCCCCACACCCCACCCACCACCCCCCCACCACCACCCCCCACCCCCACCCCCCCACCCCACACCCCCACCCACCCCACCCACCCCCACCCCCCCCACCCCACCCCCCCCACCCCACCCCCACCACCCAACCCCACCCCACCCCACCCCACCCCCCACACCCACCCCCCCCACCCACCCCCCCACCCACCCCCACCACCCACCACCCCCCCCCCACACCCCACCCCCCACCCCCCACACCCCCCCACACCCCCCCAACCCCACCCACCCCCACCCCCCCCCCACACCACCCCCCCACCCCCCCCACCCACCCCCCCCACCCCACCCACCCCCCACCCACCCCCACCCCCCCCACCACCCCACCCCCCCACCACCACCCCCACCCCACCCCCCCCACCCCCCACCCCCCACCCCCCCCCCACACCCCCACCCACCCCCACCACACCCACCCCCACCACCCCCACCCCACCACCCCCCCCACCCACCCCCACCCCACCCCCCACCACACCCACCCCACCCCCACCCCCCACCCCCACCCACCCCCCCCACCACCCACACCCCCCCACCCCACCACCCCCCACCCCCCCACCCACCCCACACCAACCACCCCCACCCACCCCCCCCCCACCCCCACCCCCCCACACCCCCCCACCCCCCCCACCCCCCACCACCCCCCCCACCACCCACCCCCCCACCCACCACCCCACCCACCCCCCCCACACCCCCACCCCACCCCCACCCCCCCCACCACCCCCCCCCACCCCCACCCACCCCCCCCACCCCACCCACCCCCACCCCCCACCCCACCACCCCCCCACCACCCACCCCACCACACCCACCCCCCCACCCCCCCACCCCCACCCCACCCCCCCCACCCCACCCACCCCCCCCCCACCCACCCACCCCCACACCCACCCCCCCCCCACCCCCACCCCCCACACCCCCACCACCCCCCCCACCCCCCCACCCCCACCCCCACCCCCACCCCCCCCCAACCACCCCACCCACCCCCACCCACCCACCCCCACCACCCCACCACCCCCCCCCACCACCACCCCCCCACCCCAACACCCACCACCCCCCACACCCCCACCACCCCCACCCCCCACCCACCCACCACCCCCCCCCACCACCACCCACCCCACCCCCCCCCCACCACCCACCCACCCCCCCACCCCACCCCCCCCACCCACACCCCCCCACACCCACCCCCCCACCCCACCCACACCCCCCCCACCCCACCCCCCCCCCACCCCACCCCCACCCCCCCACCCCACCCCCCCCACCACCCACCCCCACACCCCACCCCCCCCACCCCCCCACCCCCCCACCACCCACCCCCCCCCACCACCCCCCCCACACCCCCACCCCCCCCACCCCACACCCCACCCCCCACCCCCCCACACCCACCCCCCCACCCCCACACCCCCCCCCCACCCACCCCCCCCACCCCCACCCACCCCCCCACCCCCACCCACCACCCACCCCCACCACCCCCACCCCCACCCACCCCCCCCCCACCCCCCACCCCACCCCCCCACCCCCCACCCCACCCCACCACCCACCCCACACCCCCCCCCCACCCCCCCCACCCCCACCCCCACACCCCCACCCCCACCCCCCACCCCCACCCCCCCCACCCCACCCCCCCCCCACACCCCCCACACCCCCCCACCCACCCACCCCCCACCCCCACCCCCACCCACCACCCCCCCACCCACCCCCCACCACCCCCCCCCCACCCCCACCCCCCCACCCCCACCCACCACCCCCCCCACCCCCACCCCCCACCCCACACCCCCACCCCACCCCCCCCACACCCCCACCCCACCCCCCCCCCACCCCCCCCACCCCACCCCACCCCCACCCCCCACCCCCCACCCACCCCCCACCCCCCCACCCCCCCACCACCCCCCCCACACCCCCCCACCCCCCCACCCCCACCCCCCCCCCACCCCCCACCCCCACCCCCCCACCCACCCCCCCCACACCCCCACCCCCCACCCCCCCCACCCACCCCACCCCCCACACCCCCCACCCCCACCCCCCCCACCACCACCACCACCCCCCCCACACCCCCCACCCCCCCCACCCCCACCCCCCCCACCCCCCACCCCCCCCACCCCCCCACCACCCCCCCCCCACCCCCACCCCCCCACCCCCCACCCCCCCACCACCCCCCACACCCCCCCCCCACCCCCCCCCCACACCCCACCCACCCCCCACCCCCCACCACCCCCCACCCCCCCACCCCACCCACCCCCCACACCCCACCCACCCCACCCCCCCACCCCCCCCCCACCCACCCCACCCCCACCCCCCCCCACCCCCCCCACCCCCCCCACCACACCCCCACCCCCACCACCCCCCCCCCACCCCCCCACCCCCCACCCCCACCCCCCCCACCCCACCCCCCCCCCACCCCCCCCACCACCCCCCCCCCACCCCACCACCCCCACCCCCACCCCACCCCCACCCCCCACCCCCCCACCCCCCCCACCCCCCCACCCCCCCCACCACCCACCCACACCCCCCCACCCCCCCCCACCACACCCCACCACCACCCCCACCCCCCCCACCCCCAACACCCCACCCCCCACCCCACCCACCCCCCCCCCACCCCACCCCACCACCCCCCACCCCACACCCCCCCCCCACCCCACCCCCACCCCCACCCCCCCCCACCCACCCCCCCCACCCCCCACCCCACCCCACCACACCCCCCCACACCCCCCCCACCCCCCACCCCCACCCACCCCCCCCCCACCCCCACCACCCACCCCCACCCCCCCACCCCCCCACCCCCCACCCCCCCACCCCACCCCCCCCCACCCCCCACCCCACACCCCCCCACCCCCCCCCCACCCCCCCCACCCCCCCCACCCCCCACCCCCACACCCCCACCCACCCCCACACCCCCCCCCCACCCCCACCCCCCCCCCACCCACACCACCCCCCCACCCACCCCCCCCACCCCCCCACCCCCCCCCCACCCCCCACACCACCCCCCCCCCACCCCCCACCCCCCCCACCCCCACCCCCCCCACACCCCCCCCACCCCCCCCCACCCCCCACCCCCCCCCCACCCCCCCACCCCACCACCCCCCCACCCCCACCCCCCCCCACCACCCCCACCCACCCCCCCCCCACCCCCCCCCACCCCCCCACCCCCCCCCCACCCCCCCCACCCCCCCCACCCCCCACCCCACCCCCCCCACCCCCACCCCCCACCCCCACACCCCCCACCCCCCCCACACCCCCACCCCCCCACCCCACCCCCACCCCCCCCACCCCCCCACCCCCACCCCCCCCCCACCCCCCCCCCACCCCCCACCCACCACCCCACCCCCCCCACCCCCACCCCCCCCCACCCACCACCCCCCACCCCCACCCCCCCCACCCCCCCACCACCCCCCCCACCCACCCCCCCACCCCCCCCACCCCCCCCACCCCCCCCCCACCCCCCCACCCCCCCCCACCCCCCCCCACCCCACCCCACCACCCCCACCCCCCCCACCCCCCCCACCCACCCCCCCCACCCCCCACCCCCCCACCCCCCCCACCCCCCCCACCCCCACCCCCCACCCCCACACCCCCCCCCACCCCCCACACCCCCACCCCCCCCACCCCCCCCACCCCCACCCCCCCACCACCCACACCCCCCCCCCACACCCCCACCCCACCCCCCCCACCCCCCACCCCCCACCCCCCACCCCACCCCCCCCACCCCCCCCCCACCCCACCCCCACCCCCCCCACCCCCCCCCCACCCCCCACCCCCCCCCCACCCACCCCCCCACCCCCCCCCCACACCCCCCACCACCCCCCCACCCCCCCACCCCCCCCACCACCCCCCCACCCCCCCCCCACCCCCCCCCACCCCCCCCACCCCCCCCCCACACCCCCACCCCCCCCCCACCCCCACCCCCCCCACACCACCCCCCACCCCACCCCCCCACCCCCCCACCCCCCCACACACACCCCCCCCACCCACCCCACCCCCCCCCCACCCCCCCCCCACCCCCCCACCCCCCCCCCACACCCCCACCCCACCCACACCCCCCCACCCCCACCCCCACCCCCCCCCCACCCCCCCCCCACACCCACACCACCCCACCCCCCCCCACCCCCCACCCCCACCCCCCCCCCACCCCCCCACCCCCCACCCCCCCCACCCCACCCCACACCCCCCACCACCCCACCCCACACCCCCCCCCCACCCCCCCCACCCCCCCCCACCCCCCACCCCCCCCACACCCCCACCCACACACCCCCCACCCCCCCCACACCCCCCCCACACACACCCCCCCCCACCCCCCCCCCACACCCCACACCCCCCCCCCACCCACACCCCCCCCCCACCCCCCCACCCCCCCCACCCCCACCCCCCCCCCACCCCCCCACACCCACACCCCCACCCACCACCCCCACCCCCCCCCACCCACCCCCCCCCCACCCCCCCCCCACCCCCCACCCCCCCCCCACCCACCACCCCCCACCCCCACCCCCCCCCCACCCCCCCACCCCCCACCCCCCCCACCACCCACAACCCACACCCACCCCCCCCCACCACCACCCCACCCCCCCACCCCCCTCCCCCCACACCCCCCACCCCCCCCTCCCCCCCCAACCCCACCCACCCACCCACACCACCCCACACCCACCCCACCACCCCCCCACACCCCACCACACCACCCCACCCCACCCCCCCAACCACCCCCCCCCCCCACAACCCACCCCACCACCACCAACCCCCCACAACCACCCCAACCCCCCCAACCCACCCACCCCCCACACACACCCCCCCCCACAACCCACACCCACCCCCCCCCACCACCCCCACCACCCCCCCAACCCCAACACCCCTCCCACCCCCCCCCCACCCCACACCCCACCCCACCCCAACCACACCCCCACCACCAACCACCCCCCCACACCCCCCCCCCCCAACCCCACACCTCCCCCACCCCCCCCCCTCCCACCCACAACACACCACCCACCCCCAACCCACCCCCCCCCCCACCCCCAACCCAACACCACAACACACACAACACACCCCACACACACCCCACCCCCCACACACCCCACACCCACACCCCCCCCACACACACACACACCCCCACCCCCCACACCCCCCACACACCCCACCCCCACCCCCCCACACGCACCCCCACCCCACCCCCCCCCCCCCCCCACCCCACCCACACCCCCCACCCCACCACCCCACCACACCCCCCACACACACCCCACCACCCACACACCCCACCCACACACCACCCACCCACCCCACACACACCCACACCCCCCCACACACACACCACCCACACACACCCCCACACCCCCCCACACCCCCCCACACACCCCCCACACCCCCCCACCACACACACACCCCACCACACACACACACCCCCCCCCACACACACCCCCCCCCCCCACCCCCCACCCCACACACACCCCACCCCCCCCACCCCACCCCCCACTCACACACACCCCCCCACCCCCCCCCACACACACACCCCACCACCCCCCCACCCCACCCCCCCCACCCACCACACACCCCCACACCCCCCCCCCCACCCCACCCCCCCCACACCCCACCACACACCCCCCCCAACCCCCACCCCACCCCACACCCACACACACACACACACCACACCCACCCCCCCCACACCCCACCCACACCCCCACCCCCACACACACCCCCCCCACCCCCCCCCACCCCACCACCACCCCCCACCCACCCCACCCCCCCCACACCACCCCACACCACCACCCCCCACACACACCCCACACCACCCCCCCCACCCCCCCCCACACCCCACCCCCCCCACACACACACACACCCCACACACACCACCCCCCACACCCACACCCCCCCACCCCACCCCCCCACACACACACACCCCCCCACCCCACACCCCCCCCACACCCACCCCCCCCACACACCCCACACCCCACCCCACACACACCCACCCCACCCCCACCCCCCCCCACCCCACACCCCCACCACCCCACCCCACACCCCCCACCCCACCCCACCCCACCCCACCCCCCCACCCCACACCCCACCCCCCCCACACCCCACCCCCCCACCCCACCCCACCCCCCCCCCCCCCACCCCCCCCCCACCCCACCCCACCCCACCCCACCCCACCCCACCCCACCCCACACACACCCCACCCCCCCCACCCCCCCACCCCACACCCCCCCCACCACCCCACCCCACCCCCACACCCCACCCCACCCACCCCACCCCACACCACCACCCCACCCCACCCCACCCCACCCCACCCCCACCACCCCACCCCCCCCACCCCACACCCCCCCCCACCCCACCCCACCCCCCCCACCCCACCCCACCACCCCACCCCCCCCACCCCCCCCCCACACACACCCCACCACCCCCCCCACCCCACACACACCCCACCCCACCCCACCCCACACCCCACACCCCACCCACACCCCCACCCCACCCCACCCCACCCCACCCACCCACACCCCACCCCACCCCACCCCACCCCACCCCACCCCACCCCACCCCACCCCACACCCCACCCCACCCCACACCCCACCCCACCCCACCCCACCCCACCCCCACACACACCCCACCCCACCCCACCCCACCCCACCCCACCCCACCCCCCCCACACACACCCCCCCCACCCCACACCCCACCCCCACCCCACCCCACCCCACCCCACCCCACCCCACCCCACCCCACCCCCACACCCCACACCCCACCCCACACACACCCCACCCCCCCCCCCACCCCACCCCACCCCACCCCACCCCACACACACACCCCACCCCCACCCCACACACACCCCACCCCACCCCACACCCCACCCCCCCCACCCCACCCCACCCCACACACACCCCACCCCACACCCCCCCCCCCCACCCCACCCCACCCCACCCCACACCCCACCCCACCCCACCCCCACCCCACACCCCACACCCCACCCCACCCCACCCCACACCCCACCCCACCCCACCCCACCCCACCCCACCCCACCCCACCCCACCCCACCCCCACCCCACCCCACCCCACCCCACACCACCACCCCACCCCCCCCCACCCCACCCCACCACCCCACCCCACCCCACCCCACACCCCACCACCCCACCCCACCCCACCCCACCCCACCCCACCCACACCCCCCCCCCACCCCACCCCACCCCACCCCACCCCACACCCCACCCCACCCCACCCCACACCCCACCCCACCCCACCCCACCCCCACCCCACCCCACCCCACCCCACCCCACACCCCACCCCACCCCCACCCCACCCCACCCACCCCACCCCACCCCACCCCACCCCACACCCCACCCCCCACCCCCCCCCCACACACACCCCACCCCACACCCCACCCCACCCCACCCCACCCCACCCACCCCACCCCCCCCCCCCCACCCCACCCCACCACCCCACCCCACCCCACCCCCCCCCCACCCCACCCCCCCCCCACCCCACCCACCCCACCCCACCCCACCACCCCCCACACCCCCCCACACACCCCCCCCCCACACACACCCCACACCCCACCACCACCCCACCCCCCCCCCACCCCACCCCACCCCACCCCACCCCACACCCCACCCCACACCCCACCCCCCCCCCACCCCACCCCACCCCACACACACCCCACCCCCCCCCCACCCCACACCACCCCACCCCACCCCCCCACCCCACCCCACCCCCCCCACACCCCACCCCACACCACACCCCCCCCCACCCCACCCCACCCCCCCCCCACACCCCACACCCCCCCCCCACCCCACCCCACCCCACCCCACCCCACCCCACACCCCCCCCACCCCACCCCACACCCCACCCCACACCCCACCCCCCCACCCCACCCCACCCCCCACCCCACCCCACCCCACACCCCCCCCCCCACACCCCACCCCACACCCCACCCCACCCCACCCACCCCCCCCCCACCCCACCCCACCCCACCCCACCCCCACCCCACCCCCCCCACCCCACCCCCCCCCACCCCACCCCCCCCCCACCCCACCCCACCCCACACCCCCCCCCCACCCCACCCCCCCCCCACCCCCCCCACCCCACACCCCACACCCCCCCCCCACCCCACCCCCCACCCCACCACCCCCCCCCACCCCCCCCCCACCCACCACCCCACCCCACACCCCCCCACCCCACCCCCCCACACCCCACCACCCCACCCCACCCCACCCCACCCCACACCCCACCCCCCACCCCCCCCCCCCCACCCCACACACCCCACCCCACCCCACCCCCACCCCACCCCACCCCACCCCACCCCACCCCACACACACCCCCCCACACCCCACCCCCCCCACACCCCACCCCACCCCACCACACACACACCACACACCCCACCCCACCCCACCCCACCCCCACACCCCACCCCACCCCCCCCCACCCCACCCCACCCCCCCCCCACCCCACCCCACCCCACCCACCCCACACCCCACCCCACCACCCCCCCCCCACCCCACCCCCCCCACCCCACACCCCACCCCACACCCCACCCCACCCCACCCACCCCACCCCACCCCACCCCACACCCCCCACACCCCACCCCCCCACCCCACCCCACCCCCCACCCCACCCCACCCCACACACCCCACCCCACACCCCACACACACCCCACCCCACCCCCCACCCCCCACCCCCCCCCCCCCCACACACCCCACACCCCACCCCCCCCCCACCCCACCCCCCCCCACCCCCCCACCCCCCACACACACCCCACCCACACACACACCCCCCACCCCCCCCACCCCACACCCCACCCCACACCCCACACCCCCACCCACCCCCCCCCCACCCCACCCCCCCACCCCCCCCACCCCACCACACACACACCCCACACCCCCCCCACACCCCCCCACACCCCCCACACACCCCCCCCCCACACACCCCCCCCCCCCCCCCACCCCCACCCCCCCCACCCCCCCCCCACCCCCCCCCCACCCCCCCCCACCCCACCCCCCCCACCCCACCCCACCCCACCCCCCACACACCCCCCCCCACACACCCCACCCCCACACACACCCCACCCCACCCCACACCCCCCCCCCACACCCCACCACCCCCCCCCACCCCCCACACACACCCCCCCCCCACACCCCACCCCCCCCACCCCACCCCCCCACCCCCCCCCCACCCCACCCCCCCCACCCCACACCCCCCCCCACACCCCACCCCCCCCCACCCCCCCCACCCCCCCACACCACCCACCCCCCCACCCCCCCCCACACCCCCACCCCCCCCCCCACACACACACACACCCAAAACACCCACCCCACCACCCACACCCCCACCACACACCCACCCCCCCACACCCCACCCCCACCCCCACACACCACCCCCACCCACACCCCCAACCCACCCCACCCACACACTCACCCACACCCACCCCCCAACCCCACACCCACCCCAACCGCACAACAACACTCAACCCCACACCCCCCCACACCCACCCACCACCCCACACCACACAACCCCACATACCCCACACCCACCCACTCACTACCCACACACAACCCAACACCCCACACCACACACCCCCCCACACCACCACACACCCAACACACACAACAACACACCACACCCCAACCACCCACACACCACCCCCCCACCCCACCACACACACCCACACACACACACCCCCCACCAACATCACACACACCCACCCACACCCACCCCACCCACCCAACACCCCACACCCCCCCACCACAACCCCACACCCACCCCACCACACCCCACCCACCAACCCCCCACCCCACACCCCACACACCCCACCCCCCACACACTCCCACCACACCCACCAACCACCCCACCCCCACAACACCCACCAACACACAACACCCCACCCACCCCCACACCCACCACCCACCAACCACACAACCCCCCAACCCCACCCCCACCCACACCCCACAACCAACACCACCCACACCCCCACCACCACACCCCAACCCCAAACCACCCCACCCCCCCCCCACACCACCCACACACACCCCCCCCCCCCACCCACCACTCCCCCCCAACACCCCCCACCACCCCAACCCACCCCCACCCACACACCCTCCCCCACACCCCACACCACCAACCCCCCCAACCCCCCCACCCACCCCCCCCCCCAACCACCCCCCCCCCCCAACCCCACCCCCCCCACCACACCCCCCACAACAACCCAACCACCCACCACCACCACCCCACCACCCAACCCACCCACACACCCCCCCCCCAACAACCCACCCCAACCACACACCCCCCCCCCCCCACAACCCACCACCACCCCACCCCACACCCCCACCAACCCCACCACAACCCCCAACCCCCACCCACCCAACACCCACCCACCCCCCCCCCCCCCCCCCCCCCCCCACCACACCACACAACACCCCCCCAACCCCCCACCACCCCCAACACCAACACACCACCCCCACCCCACCAACCACAACCCCCACCCCCCACACCACCACCCCCACCCCCACCCACCCCCACACCACCCCCCCCCCCACCACACCCACCCCACACACCACCCCACACACACCCAACCCCCAACCCCCCCACCCCCCACACCCCCCACCCCCCCCCCCCACACCACCCCAACCCCCACCCCCCCCCCCCCACCCCACCCCACCACCCCCCCCCCCCACCACCCCCCCCCCACCCCCCCCCAACCCACCCCCCCCACCACACCCACCACCCCCCCCCACCCCCCCACACCCAACCCACCCCACACCCCACCCCCCCCACACCCAACACCCCCCCCCCCCCCACACCCACCCCCCCCCACCACACCCAACACACACACACCCACCCCCCACACACCCACAACCACCCCCCCCAAACCCACCCAACCCACACCCCCCACCCACCCCCCACCCCCCCCCCCCCCCAACCACCACCCACCACCCCAACACCCCCCACCACCCCACCACAACCCCCCCCCCAACCACCCACCCCCCACCCAACACCCCCAACCACCCCCCCCCACCCAACACCACCCAACCCCCACCCCCCCCCACACCCCCCACCCCCCCCCCCACCCCCAACCACCCCCCCCCCCCCCCCCCCACCAACACCCCCACCCACCACACCCCCCCCCCCACCCCACCCCCCCCCACACCCCACAACCCACCCCCCCCCCCACAACACCCCCCCCCCACACCACCCCCACCCACACCCCCCCCCAACAACCCCCCCCCAACCCCCCACACCCCACCCCCACCCCCCCACACCCCCCCACCCCCCCCCACAACCCCAAACAACCCCCCCCCCCCCCCCACCCCACCCCCCACCCACACACCCCCCCACCCCACCCCAACACCCCCCTCCCCCCCCACACCACCCCCACCCCCCACCAACCACCCCCCCCACCCCAACCACCCCCCACACCCCCCCCCCCCCCCACCCACACCCACCCCCCCAACCACCCCCCCACCCACCCCAACCCCCCCACCCACCCCCCCACCCACCAACACCCCCCAACCACCCCCACCCCCCACCCACCACCCACCCCCCCCACCCCACCCCCCCCACACCACCACCACCACCACCCCCCCCCCCACACCCCCAACCCACACCCACCCCAACACCCCACCCCCCCACCCCCCACACAACCCCCCCCCCCCACCACCCCACACCCCCCCCCCACCCACACCACCACCCCCACCCACCACCCCCCCCCACCCCCCCCACCCACCACCCAAACCCACCCCCCCCCCACACACCCACACCCCACCCCACCCACCCCCACCCCCCCCCACCCACTCCCCCCCCCCCCCCCCCACCACCCCACCACCCCCAACACCCACCACACCCCCCACCACACCCCCCCACAACCCAACCACACCCCCACCACCCACTCACTCTCACTCCAACTCACCCCGCACGCCACCCACGCTCACCCACACGCAACCACCCACCGATCCACCACCACACCCGCTCACACTCCACCTCACACACGCGCAAGCCACAACGCGCTACCACACAGACCGCCCACCGCCACCACGCGCACACCCACGCACACGCACTCCACACGCCTCTCGGCACTCTACCCCCACTCACAAACACCACTCACACTCACCCCGAACACACCCTCACAACCAAACAACCACGATACACTCGCCGCCATCACTCCACCGACACCCACTGTCCCAGCACCCCTGCCACCCCACCACCACGCTCCCGCTGTCCACACGCTACCTTGCCCGCTCACACCCACCAACACCCAAACCGCATCGCCCTCCCCACAGCACACCAACTCCACCCACCCCACACATCCCACGCACTCACGCGTCCCCCACTCACACCACTCGCCTCGCGCCCCGTCCACATCACCACCCAACTCCCGCAAACTGCCCCTCACGACACACGCCCCAACACCCACGTCAGCTACCCACAGCGACCCACCCTACAACGCTCACACACTCCCACCCACCACAGCACATCAACCACCCGCCATTGGGAGGTCAGTCTGCTCCCGATCAGTAGCCGATGGCCTTTTTGTACTCAGTCGCTCTGCGGGTCTATGACTCAGCCGCTAGTTAGTATGCTAGCCACCCCACCAACGCACACGCACACATCCGCAACCCCCAGCGCTCTCCCCTACGCTCGCCCCGACCTCCCTATCGCGCACTCCCGCACATACACACCCCACGCACCCCAATGCCCACATCGACCCCACCACTCACCCTCACCCCATCGCACCACTACCCCGCACACTACGCACGCAATACCACGCCGCCATCGTGCCACACCCTCCTGCACACATCACTACACCACACGCGCACGCCACACGACGCACACCACCTCCACACACACACCACCCACCCTCCCACGCACACTACAACACTCGCCTCAGCCCTCCCACTCCACGACACGCACACCCACCCCACCACCCCACTCACCACCCACCCCTCCACCCCACACACACACCCTCCCCTACACATCTCACCCCCCACCACAACACTCACCCCCACACACGCCCCACACGACCCCCACACCCACCCCACACACCGCACCTCTGCCACCACCACCCCTACACCGACCACCCGCACCACACCACACCCCACCACCCCACCCCCACCCACCACACCCCCTCCCCACCACCCCACCCACACCCCCACACACTCACCCCCCACTCAACACCCTCCCACCCACACGACACATCCTCACCCCAACACTCCCACACAACCAGACACCCACAGCCACCACCCCACACACCCTCCCACCCACCCACCCACCCACCCACTCCCCAACACACCACCCTCGACCACCACCCCTCACCCACCCCACCCCGCCCTCACACCACACCCCACCACCCCAACACCCTCCACCCACCACCTCCCACCACACCAACATACACCACCCACACCACCACCCCATTCCCACACTCACCCCTCACACCTACCACCCCACCCCCACAACTCCCCACACCCAACACAACACTCCATGCTCACCCGCCCAACACCCCCACACACCCCACACCCACCACACCCACCCAGACCACTCACCCACACCCCACCCTACCCCACACCCCCAATCCAACCACCCCCCCAACACCCACCCATACCACCACCCACCCCCACACCACTCCACCCGCACACACACACCTCACCCACCACCCCAGCCCACCTCTATCCCCCACACAACGCACGCCTCACCCCCACCATCCCCGCCCCACCCACACGCCCTCACACCACACCACAGCATCCCCAACCACACCCATCACCCACACCCCCCACCCCCACCATACCCACCCAACACTACCACACCAAACCCAGCCACCCACACACACACCCCACCACCCACCCTACCTCCACACACCCTCCACCACCACCCTCCCACACCCAACGCCACTGCACCCAGCCTACCCCAGTCCCACGCACACACACAACCCACCCCAGCCACCCCACCACCACGCCCCCACACACCACACCAACACCACACTACACCCCTACAACACCGCCATCCACCAACTCACGACCCCCGCCCACCCACACTCACCACACCCCACACACACACACCCACAACCCCCACCCACTCACACCAACACTCCCCCACACTTCACCCACCCTCACACCCACCCCACCACACGCCACCCCACAAACACCCACACCCCCACTCACACACACCCACACCACACCACACCCTCCACCTCCCCACCCTCACACCCCACCCCCTCACCGCTCACCACCCACGGACTCCCACCGCACACCACACTCCACACACACCCCCCACCACCCCACCCAGCACCCCCCCACCCCCCACCACGACACACACACTACACCCCACTACACACCACACTCCAACACCTCACTACCCACCCACCCACAGACCCCACTAGCCCTACCCCACACCCGACCCACACAACAATCCCCCACACCCACCCGCCACACCCCCTCGCCACCATCCCACCCCCCACCCACACATACCCCCCACCACTCCCACCATCCCCCCCCCACCCCCACCTAGACCACCACACCCACCCACGCATACTCCCACCCCCCTACCCCTACCCACCACCACCCATACCACCCCACACCCACACTGCCACCCTCGACACCTACCCACACCCCCAGACCCACTCCACCCCTCACACACCACCCTCCACACCAACCCCACACACGCTCTCACTCCCAACCCCTCCCCACACCCCCCACCCACCTACACTCCATCACCCACCCCCACACGCCCACCCTCACCCACACACCCGCCCACCACCCACCCACCCCCACCACATCGTACCCATCCACTCACCCACGCATACCCACACACACTCACCCACACGCTCACTCCCCCTCAAACCCACTACACCACGCCCCACACCCACCACTCCACAACCCCCAAACCCTTACACACACCCATCAGCACACCCACCCCCACACCAACCAACCCACCCCACACCCCGCCCACCCACATCCACCACCCACGCACACACCCTATCACCCACCCTCACACACCACACAACACGCAACACACACACACCCCCCACCCATCCACCACCCCATCACCCGCCGACCCACAGCACAACTCCCCGACCAACCACTCACACCCACCCACTCACACCACCTCGCTCAACCAACACCTCACACCCCCCACCCTACACTCACGACACACACCCCACCCCCCGCACACCCCAACCAACAGACTCACCACACAACCCACACCACCCCACTTCCACCCGCACCCCCACCACCGCCCCACACCCCACTTCTCCCCCACCACCCCACCACACCACCACACACCCACACTCCACCCACTCCCCGCACCCCACTCAACCCACCCCTACACCACCCCCTCACGCCCACACCCCACCCCACCACAACCCACCCTCGACCCCCATCACACCTCACACACACACCACCCACCCACCACACACACACACTCCCCACCCCACACGCCCACCACAACCCAAACCCACACGTCACACCCAACCACCACCACTCACTCCCACCAACCTACACACACCCCCACCACCCCACACGCCCACAACCCACCACCTCACCCCAAGCCAACGACCCCCACCGCACCACACCACCCCACCCTCCCACCACACCACCACCACCCACACATCTAGCCCAACAACCACCCTCCCCCACTCATCACCCACACACCTCCACCCCTCACACACTCACACCACCTCAACCCACTCACACCCCACCCCCAACCACCCCTCACCCCACCAACCCATCCCCACACACCACTCCACCCCCACACACCCCCACACCCCCCCACCTACCCTCCCGCACCAACCACCTCCCCAGCACCACACTCTCCCTCACACCCCACCCCCCACCACTCACCCAACACTCCCCACACCCCTACGTCCACACCCGCCCACTCCACCTCCCACCCCCACGCAACCCCCCACCACCCCTCCACACCCCAACCAAACCCACCACACCCACCAACACCCCACCCCACCACCCACCACACACCCCTCACCCCCACTCCCCACCCCACACCCTCCACACCCCCCACACGACAGCCCCACCACCCCACCACCAACACCCCAACCCACCCAACTCCCAACCACCCCCCACCCACACACCCCCTCCCACCCACCACACACAACCTACCCCACCCCACCCCCTCACCTACCTACACACCTCCACACACCCCACCACCACAACCCCACCACCAACACACACACACCCCACCCACACCCACCCCCCTCCCCCACACCCCCCAACCCACACCCAAACCCTCAACCCACACATACCACCCCCTACACACCACACGCCCACCACACACCCACACCCCCACCCACCAGCACACCCCCACCACCCACACTACCCACCCCCACCCCACACCCCACCCCTCCACCCCCACCCCCCACCAACCACCCACTCCCACCGCACCACCCATCCCCCAACCCCACACCCCCACAGCCCCACCCCCCCAAAACCACGCACCCCCCTCACACCACCCACCCCGCCCCTACACCCCCCACCACCCCCCACCCACGACAACCACCCACTACACCACCCACCCCCACAAAACTCACCACCACACACCCACCACCCACGCCACACCACCCACCTCCCACCCCCACCCCACACCCACCTCTCCCCTCCCGCACAGCCCCCCACCCCCCACCACAACCCCCCACCTAACCCCACACCTCCACACCCCCCCACCCACCCTACACCCCACCACACCCCACCACAGCCCACTCCTCCACCCACACCCACACACCCACCCCACACCACCCTCACCACTACGCCCAACCCCTCACCCCCTCACCCACCCCCCACGCCACCCTCCCACCCACCCACCCCTCCCCTACACAACCACGCCCCCAACCCCACACACACCACACCACCCACCCCCCACCAACCACACCCCCCCCACCCCCACCCACACACCCCCACTAACCCACACCCCACCCACCACCCCCACACCCAACCCCCATCCACCCCACACCACCCCCACCCACACCCCAACCCCACCACTCCACTACACCCACACCCCCACCACACCCACACCTACCCCCAACCCAGCACCCCCACCAACCCCACCCCCCCACACCCCCCCACCACACACACCCACCCCCCTCACACCACCCCCAACCACCCCCACACACCCCACACCCTCCACCCCACCCACCCCACCCCACCCACACCACCCCCCACCACACCCCCCACCCCTCCACACACACACACCCACACCCCACCCACCACCCACACACCGCCCACACCACCCAACCCTCCCCACACCACCCCACACCCACCACACCCACACCCCCACACACACCCCACACCACCCCTCCAACCCATCCACCACACCACACCACACCCCACCACCCACACTACACTCCCAGCACCACACAACCACCTCTCCCACCCCACCACACCCACTCCCACACTCCCTCCCCACCCCACACACCCCACCACACACACACGCACACACCCAACCACCACACTCCCCGACCCACACCACAACACCCCACACCCACCACCACCCCCCACCACCACCCACAGCACTCCACCACACACCCCAACACCATCACACACTCCCCACCCCACCCACCTCCCACCCACACCCCCACCTCCACCCCCAACACCCCCACCCACACACCACACTCACCCAACCACACAACCACCCACCCCTCCAACCCCCACCCCACCCCACACCCTCCCCCACCGACACCCCACACCACCCCCACCTCCACCCACCCCTCACCCCACTCACCTCAACACCACCCACCACCACCACCCCACACCCCCAACACGACCACACTCCCCAACCACACGCACCCCCCACTCAAACTACCGACCCACCTCACCACACCCAACCACCTCCACACCACCGCCTACCGACATCCCACACCCCCCCCAACACACCCCCACACCACCCACACACACCCACCCCCACCACACCAACTACACCACCCCACCCCACCCAACCCCCACACCCCCACACCCACCACCCACCCCCACCACACACACCACTACACGCCCCCCACATCCCCCCACACTCCCTCACAACCACACACACCCACCCTACACACGCCCCACACACCACCCCACCCACACCACCCACACACACACACCCCCCACCCCACTCCCACACCCCACACACCACCACCCACACCACCCCCCCATCAACACCACCCACCCAACACCACCCCACACACCACCACCTCAACCACCCCCCACCCAACACCCACACCCCCACACCCCCACACACCCACACCACACGCCCACCCTCACCCCTCCAACACACCCCCCTCCCACTCAACACTCAACCACACCAACACAACACCCCCCTACACCACAAACCCCACCAACCCCACCACCCACCCCCACACCCCCAACACCCCACAACCCCCCCCCCTCACCCTCACCCCCCACACCACACCCCCCTCCCCACACCCACACCCCCTCACCCACACCACCACACCCCCACCCCACACCCCACCCCCACACCTCACACCACCCCCACCCCCCACTCACCCCCCACAACTCCCCACCCACCCCCCAACCCCACCACAACCCCCCACCCCCACCACACACCCCCACCCATCCACCCCACCCCCACACCCCCACCCAACCCACTCCACCACCCAACCACTCCCCCCCACCCCCACCCCACAACCACCCCCAACCCCACCCCCACCCCCCCAACCCCCCACCCACACACACCCCCCCACCCCCATCCCCACCCCTACCCACCCCACACCACCCCACCCCAACCACCCACCCCCACCCTCACACCCCCACCACCACACACCCCCCCACCCCCACCCCACTCCCCACCCCCCCCAACCCCCACCCCCCACACCAACCCCACCCCCCCACACCCACCCCACCACCCCCCCCACCACCCCACCCCCCCACACACCCCAACCCACACCCACACCCCACCCCATCACCCCCCCCACACACCCACCACCCCACCCCCTCACCACACACCACCCCCCCACCCCCACCCCACCACCCACCCCCACAACCACCCCCCCACACCCACCCCCCACACACACACACCCCCCACACCCCCCAACCACCCCCCCACCCTCCCCCCCACCCACCCCCACCCAACCCCCCCACACACCCACCCACACCCACCCACCCACACCCACCCCCCCCCTACCACCCACCCACCCACCACCCACCCACACCACACCACACCACCCCCCCACCCCACCCACCCACCCACCCACCCACCCCACCCCCCACACCCCCACACCCCAACACCACCCCCCACCCCCACCCCACACCCCCAACCCACACACCCACCCCCCCCACCATCCCACACACCACCCCCCACACCACACCCCCCACCCCCCCCACCCCCCACACCCACCACCACCCCACCCCCCCACCCCACCCCCCACCCACCCCCCACACCCCCCCACACCACCCACCCCACCCACACCCCACCACCACCCCCCCCCAACCCCCACCCCACACACAAACCCACCACCACCACCCCCAAACCACCCCCCCACCCCACCACCCCACCCCACACCCCACCCCCACCCCCCCCACCCACCACACCCCACACACCCCACCCACCCCACACTCCCCCCACACACCCCACCACCCCACACACCCCTACCCACCCCACACACACACCACCCCCCCACCCCCCCCACCTCCCCACACTCCAACACCCCACCACCCCACCACCCACCCCACCAACCCACCCAACCCCCCCCAACCCCACTACCCACACACCCCCACCCCCCCACAACCCCACCCACCCACCCCCACACCCCCCCCACCCAACACCCCCACCCACCACCCACCCCACACCCCCCCACCACCCCCCCACCCCCCCCACCCTCCCCCACCCCACCCAAACACCCCCCACCCCCCCACCCACCCCACACCCAACACCACACCCACCACCCCCAACCCCCCCACCCCCCACCCCCCCCACCCCCACACCCCCCCCACCCACCCCCCCCCCACACCCACCCCCCACCCCACCCCCACCCCCACCCCACCCTCACCACCACACCCCCCAACCCCCACCCCCACCCCACCCCACCCCCACCCACACCCCCCCCACCCACCCCCACCCACCACCCCCCACCCCCCCACCCCCACACACACACACCACCCCCCAACCACCCCCCTCACCCCCACACCCCCTCCCCCCCACACCCCCCACACCCCCCACCCCCACACCACCCCCCACACCCCCCACACCCCACCACCCCCCCACCCACCCCCACCCCACCCCCCCACACCCCCCCACCCCCCCCACCCCCACCCCCACCCCCACCCCCCACCCCACCCACCCCCACACACACCCCCCCCCCACCCCCCCCACACCCCCCCCACCCCCACACACCCACCCCCCCACCCCCCCCACCCACACACCCCCCACCCCCCACCCCACCCCACCCCCCCCACCCCCACCCCCCCCCCACCCACACCCCCACCCCCCCACCACCCCCCCCCTCCCCCACCCCCACCCCCCCACACCCCCCACCCCCCCCACCCACACCACCCCACCCACCACACCCCCCCCCACACACCCCCCCCACCCCCCCCCCACCCCCACACACACACCCCCACACACCCCCCCACCACCCCCCACACACCCCACCCCCCACACCCCCCCCCACCCCACCCCCCACCCCCCCACCCCACCCCCCACCCCCACACCCCACCCCACCCCCCCCACCCCCACACACCCCCACCCACACCCACACACCCCACCCCCCACCACCCCCCCCACCCCCCCACCCCCCCCACCCCACCACCCCCCACCCCCCCCCCACCCCCCACCACCACCCCCCCACCCCCCACCCCCCCCCCACCCCCCCACACCACCCCCCCACCACCCCCACCCCCCCCCCACCCACCACCCCCCCACCCCCACCCCCCACCCCACACCCCCCCACACCCCCCCCACCCCCACACACACCCCCCCCCCACCACCACCCCCCCACCCCTCCACCCCACCCCCCCCACCCCCCCACACCCCCCCCACCCCCCCCCACCCACCCCCCACCCCACCCCCCCCCACACACCCCCACCCCCCCCCCACCCCCCCACCCCCCCCCCACCCCCCCCCACCCCCACACCCCCCACCCCACCCCCACCCACCCCCCCCCCACACACACCCCCCCACCCACCCCACCCCCCCCCACCCCCCCCACCCCCCCCCCACCCCCCCCACACCCCCCCACACCCCCCCACACCCCCCACCCCCACCCCCACCCACCCCACACCCCCCCCACACCCCACACCCCCACCCCCCCCCCACCCCACACCCCACCCCCCCACCCCCACCCACACCCCCCACCCCCCACCCCCCCCCACACCCCACCACCCACCCCACCCCCCCCCACCCCCCACCCCCCCACACCACCCCCCCACCCCCCACCCCCCCACACACACACCCACCCCACCCCCCCCCCACCCCCCCACCCCCCCACCCCCCCCACCCCCCCCCCACCCCACCCCCACCCCCACCCCCCCCACCCCCCACCCACACCCCCCCCCCACCCCCCCACACACCCACCCCCCCCACACCCCACCCACCCCCCCCACCCCCACCCCCCCCCACACCACCCCCCCACACCCCCCCCACCCCCCCCCCACCCCCCACCCCCCCCCACCCCCCACCCCCCACCCCACCCCCCAACCCACCCCCCACCCCCCCCACCCTCCCCACCCCCCACACCCCCCACCACCCCCCCCACCCCCACCCCCCCACCCCCCCCACCCCCCCCCACCCCCCACCCCCCCACCCACACCACCCCCACCCCCCCCCACCCCCCCCACCCCCCACACACACACCCCACACCCCCACCCCCCCCACCCACACCCACCCCCCCACCCCCCCCCCACCCCCACCCACCCCCCCCCCACCCCCCCCCCACCCCCACCCCCCCCACCCCCCCCACCCCACCCCCCCCCCACCCCCCCCACACCCCACCCCCCCCACCCCCACACCCCCCACAACCCCCCACACCCCCCCACACCCCCCCACACCCCCCCCACCACCCCACCCACCCCCCACCCCCCCACCCCCCCCCCACCCCACCCCCCCCACCCACCCCCCACCCCCACCCCCCCACCCCCCCCACCCCACCCACACACCCCCCCCACCCCCCACCCCCCCACCCCCCCACCCCACCCCCCCACCCCACCCCCCCCCCACACCCACACCCCCCACCACCCCCCCCCCACCCCCCCACCCCACCCCCCCCACCCCCCCCACCCACCCCACCCCCCCCCCACCCCACCCCCCCCCCACCCCCCCCACCCCACCCCCCCCCACCCCCCCCCCACCACCCCCCCACCCCCCCACCCCCCCCACCACCACCCCCCCCACCCACCCCCCCCCACCCCCCCCCACCCACCCCCCCACCCCACCCCCACCCCCCCACCCCACCCCCCACCCCCCCCCCACCCCCCACACCCCACCCCCCCACCCACCCCCACACCCCACCCCCCCACCCCCCCACCCCCCACCCCCCCACCCCCCCCCCACCCCCCCCACCCCACCCCCCCCACACCCCCCCCCCACCCCCCCCACCCCCCCCCCACCCCCCCCCCACCCCCACCCCCACCCCACCCCCCCACACCCCCCCCCCACCCCACACACACCCACCCCCCCCACCCCCCCCACCCCCCCCCCACCCCCCCCACACCCACCCCCCACCCCCCCACCCCACCCCCCCACCCCCCACCCCCCCCCACCCCCACACCCCCCCCCACCCCCCCCACCCCACCCCCCCCCACACCCACCCCCCCCCCACCCCCCCACCCCACCCCCACCCACCCCCACCCCCCCCACCCCCCACCCCCCCCACCCCCCCCACCCACCCCACCCCCCCCCCACCCCCCCCCCCCCCCCCCACCCCCACCCCCACCCCCCCCCACCCCCCCCACCCCCCCACCCCCACCCCACACCCCCCCCCCACCCCCCCCCACCCACCCCACCCCCCCACACCCCACCCCCCCCCACCCCCCCACCCCCCCCACCCCCCCCACCCCCACCCCCCCCACCCACACCACCCCCCACACCCCCCCCACCCCCACCCCCCCCCCACACCCCCCCACCCCCCACCCCCCACCCCCCCACACCCCCCCCACACCCCCCCCCCACCCCCCCACACCCCCCCACCCCCCCCCCACCCCCCCCACCCCCCCACACCACCCCCCCCACCCCCCCCCCACCCCCCACCCCCCCCCCACCCCACCCCCCCACCCCCACCCCCCCCACCCACCCCCCCACCCCCCCCCCACCCACCCCCACCCCCCCCCCACCCCACCCCACCCCCCCACCCCCACCCCCCACCCCACCCCACACCCCCCACCCCCCCACCCCCCCCACCCCACCCCCCCCCCACCCCCCCCCCACCACCCCCCCCCCACCCCACCACCCCCCCCACCCCCCCCACCCCCACACACCCCCCCCACCCCCCCACCCCCCCACCCACCCCCCCCCCACCCCACCCCCACACCCCCCCCACCCCCACCCCCCCCACCACCCCCCCCACCCCCCCCACCCCCCCCACCACCCCCCACACACACCCCCCCACCCCACACCCCCACCCCCCCCACCCCCCCCACCCCCCACCCCCCCCCCCACACCCCCCCCACACCCCCCCCACCCCCCCCACCCCACCCACCCCCCCCACACCCCCCCCACCCCCC
>JBAMIH010000137.1:40000-68379 GCA_038501795.1 Pseudopleuronectes americanus
CCACACACACACACACCCCCTCCCCCACCCCCCCACCCCCACCCCCACACCTCCCACCCCACCCCCCCCCACACACACCCACCCCACCACACACCCCCACGCACGCGCGGCGCCCCACGCGCGCTCAACCCACCCCCGCCGCCCACTCGCACGCGCAGCCCCGCCCCACATCGCCCTCACGCCGGCCGCCCGCCCGCACCCCGGCTCACGCCCACTCCCGCCCACGCGCTCGCGCCCTTCACGGGCCTCCCAGCCCCACTCACACGCGCCACGCCGCCGCCGCACACCCCGCCCGACGCGCCGGCCCCTCACCCCGCCGCCCGCACAGCCCGCGCGTCGCAGCGCCGCCGCACTCGCGCGCACCCATCACGCCGCCGCGCGCGCGCGCGCCGCCGCCAGTTTAAAGGAACCGTCAGTGATTCTCATCCAAAACACTGATTCAGTGATCGTCTCCTCACTCTGTGCTAGCTGTTTGCTCATATATATATATATTAGTGCTGTCAGTTTAACGCGTTATTAACGGCGTTAACGCGAACCCATTTAACGCCGTTAATTTTTTTATCGCGCGATTAACGCAGAGGTGCCAATCTCACGTTTTCGCCGTGTGACACACGCTTTTTCATGTTGGTGGTTGACTAAGTCACAATCATTTTTTAAAACATCATCGTATCAGGCCGTGATGAAGTACAATGAGCGGGCGAGTGTGTGTGTGTCTGTGTGTTTGTGTGTGTGGTTCCAGATAGCGCATCGTAGCCCCGCCCCCTGCCCCCGCGGACTCGCTCAGAGAGACACAGTGAGATCAGAGCTCAGTGACTGACTGCTTCTTAACTATGGAAACAGTGAAAACACAGAGTTTCTCTGGTCTCAGCTGATCAGAGAGCAGCTCCTCAGCTTCTTGATCAGAGCAGAAGCTGCAGTTGGTTTCTACCGAGCTGCAGTATCTGTGTTCGCCTCCAGTCTGACCTGCTCTCGCTTTTTGTTTTCATATTTCACCAACTAAAATATATATTTTTAAGCTATTAGACTGCAGCTATATGTTTTTATTTATTTCAAAATAGGGTACTTCTTATTTCATACATTTTCCACAAATATGGGGAGGACTCAAATAGCCCTACAAAGTTCTGTGTTTAATTTATTTCAAAGTAGGCCGACACTTGCCTGTGTATTTTGTTTGTTAGTTATTTTGTTGCTTGTCTGTTTGAGAGGCCTGACTGCTATGTTCACAGCAAACTTGAAAAAAAGAAAATATTAAGCCATGGTTCAACTGCACTATAGGCTGAGTCCTTGTTTACCTGAAATGTGCACTATATAATTTTATTTTGTACCACCCTGTTTGGCGTTGTTTTTCAATAAAATAAAACATTTGCATAAAGCAAGCCAATCCTCTTGTCCATGTGAATGAAGGGACATTTAGAATAGATACAAATTTGCGATTAATCTAGATTAATTTTGAGTTAACTATGACATAAATGCGATTAATCGCGATTAAATATTTTAATCTTTTGACAGCACTAATATATATATATGTAGCGAGAGTGTGCATTGGACGTCTGGGGTTCCATACTACTTGGATTTAGGCAAAGTATATTCCTTAATAAGCTTGTCTGCTAGATTACTATTGTATCTGCTGTCTTAGGTCAACTAGATTGATAGTTTGTACTGTTTGTTCTTACCTTGAATTGTATGAGCTCGGATTTTGTATATAGTTTCACTCAAGTGATTGAGAGTTAAAAGGGAACCAGTTGAGCTTAAAGTGCTTGATTTGTATTCCAATTCTGTTGAGGACTAAGTTCTATTTTACTTTCTACCTTTTGAGGGAACTAGACTTTGTCCATAATCTGTTTTTAGGAGATTTTGTGAAACTCACCTGATCACTGATTAAAGTGACAGGTCTCTCTTGTGTTGAACTCTTTCTATTGCTGGGCCATTACCACCTGGGGCCTAATTGACTCATGAGCTCACAAAGCCGGTTAACACGTTGACTATATTTTCACCTAACTCTGCCACAGACATTCTCCTTTCTACTCTGTCCTCCTGTCTTGACTCTCTCTGTCCTCTTACGTCACGACAGGTCAGCAAGTCCCCCCCAGCTCCGTGGTTGTCTGACCCGGTGCGTGCCAACAGAGCCACTATGCGAGCATCAGAAAGGAAATGGCGAAAATCCAAACACCCAGACGACCTGCTCACTTATCATCCTCTTCTCTCTCCTTTATCTGCCTCTATTTCCACAGCCAAAAGCTCTTTCTACCAAACTAGAATTCAATCCTCATTTTCTAACCCCAAAAAACTCTTCTCCATCTTGTCCAACTTCCATGACACCCCCACTCCTCATTTTATAATCCTCCTTCTATAATCACATTTCCATCAACTTCATCTTCATACAATTTGCTTTCCTCTTTCAACCCCGTCTCCCAATCAAGTTCTTACCTTGGTGACGTCCGCCCGCCCGACCACCTGCCCCCTTGACCCCATCCCCTCTCAAATTCTCCAGTCTATCCCTCCTGACCTTCTTCCTTTCTCACCCATCTTATTAACACTTCCCTGTCAACTGGCTATTTCCTTAACTCTCTGAAGGAGGCAAGAGTAAATCCTCTCTTGTTGAAACGTCTGAAGTAAATAACTACAGACCCGTCTCTCTTCTTCCCTTTGTTTCCAAAACTCTCGAGCAAGCTATCTTTGATCAACTCTCCTCCTATCTCCACCATAACAACCTTTTTTACCCTAACCAGTCCGGTTTCAAGGCAGGCCACTCAACAACTAACCCTCCTTGCTGTCGCTGAGCAACTTCACAATGCTAGAGAAGCCTCCCTCTCCTCTTTCCTTATCCTTCTAGATCTTTCTTTTGACCGCACTTACCGGGTAACTTTGAGAGGATCTGAGTCTGAACCTTGTCCTCTCACTATTGGGGTCCCTCAAGGTTCCGTCCTGGGTCCCCTCCTCTTCTCTCTGTACACCAACTCTCTGGGCTCTGTCAGTAACTCACATGGCTTTTCCTACCATAGCTATGCTGATGGCACCCAACTAATCCTCTCTTTTCCCCGATCTGAAACACAGGTAGCAGCACGAATCTCTGTCTGCCTGACTGACATCTCTCAGTGGATATCTGCTAAATTAACCTTTACAAGACTGAACTAATTTTCCTTCCAGGGAAAAGCTCCTCCCACCTACGACCTGACTCAGACTGCTAGGAACCTGGGTGTGACACTCGACAGTCAACTCTCCCTCACTGCCAACATTACTGCAACATCAGGTTCCTGTACATACATAATGTACAACACCAGGAGAATACTCCCCCTTCTCACTCAGAGGGCGGCGCAGGTTCTGCCCCAGGCTCTGGTCCCCTCCCTCCTGGAAGGTCTACCTGCTGCTGCCATCCGACCTCTGCAGCTCATCAAGAAAGCAGCAGCTGGACTGGTCTTTAACCGGCATCCAGTTTCAAAACACTAGTACTTGCGTACCGTGCTGCGAACGGATCGGGTCCAGTCTACATCCAGGACTTGGTCAAACGTTACAACCCAGTCCATTCACTCCGCTCTGCATAGGCCAAACGGCTTGTTGCTTCCTCACTGCGAGGGACAGCTGCCCCTCAAAGAAAAATCACGAGTTCTTGCTGTCCTGGCTACTAAACGGTGGAACGAGCTCCGGACATCTGAAAGTCTATACATCTTCCACCGCAAATTAAAAACAATCTTCTTCTGAATATACCTTGAATAAAAGCTTAAAATAACAATTTAGTAGCACTTACTTATAGCATTTTCTAGTTTGGCTATCTTGAAGTAATAGTACTTTCTTGATTCTTGTTGTTCTGGTTTTCTACCCTCATGGTTGAATGCACTTATTGTAAGTCGCTAAATGTAATGTAATATATATCTTATGGTTTGTGGAGGAAGCTGGAGAACCCAGAGAAAACCCTGCAGACACCAGGAGAACCTCCTCCTCACAGAAAGGCTGCACTAACAGTGTTGACCACTGCAACACCATGCTGCCCAAAACAATGAGAATCATTTAACACTGAGTGTATTTGACGACTCATCTCCACTGATTGAACATGTTATTGATCATGTCTGGACTCACAGAGCCTTCCTGCAGTTCCTCACAGCTGGGATCAGTCTCCGTCGACCCTGGTATGATGTGTTGAACTTCTTCAGGTCCAACTCATCCAGAACCTCCTCTGACATCTGCAGCATGTAGGCCAGAGCTGAGCAGTGGATCTCAGAGAGTTTCTCCTTTGATCTGTTCTCTGACGTCAGGAACTGTTGCATCTGCTGATGAACTGAGTGGTCGTTCATCTCAGTCAGACAGTGGAAGATGTTGATGCTTCTGTCAGGAGAAATGTCATCACTCTTCATCTCCTTCAGGTTGTTGATGACTCTCTGGATGATCTCTGGATTGTTCCCTGTCCGACCCAGCAGGCCTCCTAAGACTCTCTGGTTGGACTCCAGACTGAGGCCGTGAAGGAAGCGAACAAACAGGTCCAGATGACCATTTGTACTGGTGAGGGATTTCTCCATGGTTCTCTTCAGGAGGTCATCCAGGGAGAAGGTACTGGCTGTGTTCCCCATATGTTCCCAAGAAGTTGTTGAGTTCTTCTGTGTTCCTCTTGGTGTAACAGTGGAACATGTAGACTGCAGCCAGAAACTCCTGAACGCTCAGATGAACAAAGCAGTAGACTGATTTCTGGAAGATCACACACTCTCTTCTGAAGATCTCAGTACAAACTCCTGAGTACACCGAGGCCTCTGTGACATTAAGACCACACCGCTCCAGGTCTTCTTGGTAGAACATGATGTTTCCTTCCTCCAGATGTTTAAGTGCCAGCCTCCCCAGCTTCAGGAGAACGTCCCTGTCAGCCTCCGTCAGCTGCTGTGGAGTCGTCTCATGTCCCTCACCGTACTTGTTGTTCTTCCTCTTTGTCTGAACCAGCAGGAAGTGTGAGTACAGGTCAGTCAGGGTCTTGGGCAGCTCTCCTCTCTGGTCTGTGGTCAACATGTGCTCCAGAACTGTAGCACTGATCCAGCAGAAGACTGGGATTTGACACATGATGTGGAGGCTCCTGGACGTCTTGATGTGTGAGATGATTCTGCTGCACAGCTCTTCATCACTGAATCTCCTCCTGAAGTACTCCTCCTTCTGGGCGTCAGTGAAGCCTCGTACTTCTGTGACCCTGTCAACACATGCAGGAGGGATCTGATTGGCCGCCGCAGGTCTGGAGGTTATCCAGACGAGAGCCGAGGGAAGCAGATTCCCCCGGATGAGGTTTGTCAGCAGCACGTTGACTGATGACCTCTGTGTGACCTCAGACACAAGCTCCCTGTGGTTGAAGTCCAGAGAAGGTCTGCTTTCATCCAGGCCGTCAAAGATGAACAAAGGTTTACAGACAGCGAGCGTCTCTGCCGTGAGCTTCTGTAACGCTGGATGGAAAACATGGAGCAGCGTGAGAAGACTGTGCTGCTGGTCCTTCACCAGGTTCAGCTCCCTGAACGAAAGCACAGCCAGCAGACCCACATCCTGGTTCTCTAAACCCTCTGCCCAGTCCAGAGTGAACTTCTGCACCGAGAAGGTTTTTCCAACTCCAGCGACTCCGTTGGTCAGGACGACTCTGATGCTGCTCTGCTGGTCAGTGGAGGCTTTAAAGATGTCGTGGACCTTGATGGGAGTGTCGTGGAGGATCTTCTTCTTGGAAGCCGTCTCAAGCTGCCTCACCTCATGTTGAGTATTAACCTCTTCACTCTGTCCCTCTGTGATGTAGAGCTCAGTGTAGATCCTGTTGAGGAGGGTTCTACTTCCTGTTTCATCACTTCCTTCAGTCACATGTTCACATCTCCTCCTCACACTGAGCTTATGTTCATCTGAAACCTCCTGCAGACCACGATCTGCTGAAAGACAAGAAACAATGTGAGAGACAGAGAATCTGAGAATCTGCTGATTGTTTTCATCAGATACAGAAAAACTACAGAAAATAAAAGCTTTTTAACTTTGTGCTTTTCTAACGATGTTAAATGTTGATGCTGTTTGAAGGAACAAAATAAAACCACATGTGCTGTTGTCAGAAGTGAAGACATCAGCAGACACATGTACAGTGCTGCTCTGACCGGCTGTCTGACCTCCAGCTCCTGTTCTGGATCTTTGTCCACACTGGGGACAGGAGGAGTCTCCTGAAGAACCAGACTGGTCCCAGTATGAGGTGATGCACTGTCTGCAGAACCAGTGTCCACAGCTGGTGGAGACTGGATCCTTCAGGACGTCCTGACACGAAGCACAGCAGGACGACTGCTCCTCCTCAGAAACATGACTCCTCTTCCTCTCCCTGTGAAGACATGTCCTGATAACTCACATGTCACAGTCACAGGTTGTCATCACTTCTGTCAAGGAGGTTTTGTTTTCACCCAGTATGTTTGTGTGTTGGTTGGTTCGTTAGTGGGATTATATAAAACAACAGATTACCAGTAAACTTGGTGGAAGGTTGTGGTCTGGGAACCAGATCGGGGTCCTCTTTCACAGACATGTTCAGAGGACTGATGTTTACCAGTGTGTGGAATTTGGTGCAGATCCAAATCAAAATGAGTCTCTAGTGGATTTCAAAGTGGTTTCATAAGGAGCGTGTTGGTTCTTGGTGGAGGTCTGAGCTCTTTGAGTGATTCTGAGAGATTAGTCACCAACTTCAATGAAGCTGTGTCCTAATGCAGGGGCCACACTAGAGGAAACTAGATCCTCTTCAGAGCAGGTCCCAGTAGAAACAGTCTCTTACTCTGTGGGTGAGGGTCCAGGTTCATTACTGAAGAGTGGAGGATGTACCCATGGACCAGTCACTCTTCAGAGACAGACAGCTGAACCCTGGAGACTCTGCTCTCAGTCTGTGGTCCTGACCTCTGCAAACACAAACATGTTTTATTCCGAACACATCATTCACTGGTTCATTCTCTGAGGATTCAGTTTGGAGCTTCACATGTTTGTAGCAGGTCTCTTACTCTGTGTGAGAGGGTCCAGGTTCATTACTGAAGTTTGGAGGATCATACATAGACCAGTCACTCTTCAGAGACAGACAGCTGAACACTGGAGACTCTGCTCTGTCCTCTTCCTCCTCATAACCACTCATCTTCAGACTGAGAGGAAAAACACTGTGAGCTCACAGGAAACAGGACAAACCAGTCTGTTCAAGAAACACACCCAAAAATACCAAGCAAGTACACACACACGCGCGCATGCATGCAGGCACGCGCACACACACACACACACACACACACACACACACACACACACACACACACACACACACACACACACACACACACACACACACACACACACACACACACACACACACACACAGACACACACACACACACACACACAAACACTGACTGTAACGTATGAGTGTGAAAACACGTTCTGTTATTAAACACTTGATGAACAGATGAAGATAAAAAGTGAAGCTGTGAGTTAACTCTGTTAATTAGTCCTTTGAAGGCTCTTTGATCCAGACCTGCTGTTCACATCTGTCTCTGGGATCCGATCACATGACGTCTGTCACCAGGTGTGAACTGACAAACTTAGAGTCATGTGATCAGCAGACGGATGTTAACAGCAGGTGTGAGAGTGAGACAGTGAAACTTTCAGAAAGTTGTGTTCACACTCACCTGCTCACTTTCCTTCCTTCTGCTCATCCAGGTGAAAATGGAGTCTGACACTTCCCTGTTCTCAGGCTCCTCCTCTCTCTCTTTACAGTAGATGAGAGAGTTGCTCACAGACCAGTTAAAGCTCCAGTGTGTAAGATTCAGGTGAAATTATCTATTGTTAGAAATCAAATATAAAATAATCAGTGATGTTTTCTAAATTGTATGAAGAGCTGCTTTACTCTCGAATGGGAAGATCAGCTTCACGCTATAACATGAAACTGAGCACGTTGTCCTGTGGAGTGGAGCTTCCTGAAACAGCCACTCACAGGAGGAAACAGTGCATTTGATGAGGAACTATTTCCAGCAGCGGATGGAGCTCTATGGCACAAACACATGAGGAGTGTCAGGCTGTGGATGCACACACAATATGTTTATATCGTCGAGAAGAAAAATATAAAATATCACCAGACTTGTTATTTTAAACGTCTTCCCCTGATAATCAGATCAGAGAGTTTCATAATATATTTAACATTTGGTCGTCACATTATCAACTTTCATCCAAATGTCAACAGTTGAACATCAATTCAAACTCTTTTATCTTATTTGTTAAATGAACTTGTGAATATTCTGATTCCACAATAACGTCAAAGTCACAAACTATTTCAGCATTTCAAGACTCCATTAGATCACACACACACAACACACACACACATACACACAACAACACACACACACACACACACACACACACAACACACACACACACACACACACACACAACACACACACCACACTCACACACACCACACACACACACACACACACACACACACACACACACACACACCACACACACACACACACCACACACACACCACACACACAACACACACACACACACACAACACACACACACACACCACACACACACACACACAACCACACACACACACACACACAACACACACACACACACACACAACACCACACACACACACACACACGTTCACACGTTCAGAGTTAAAGCTTTCACAGCACTGGAATAATGTCCATTAAGTCCATCAGTCAAAGTCTGAAACAGAAAGCAACAGGGGCCTGTGCTGTGTGGATGGGGAATATATGGAGGGCTACTTCCTACGCCTTGGCAGGAAAAGGTGGATGTTGTGAAGTGTGTTGCTGGAGCTTCAGCGTGGTTTCATCCATGCAGAAGCTTCCCATCCAAAGATCAGGGCTCCAGTAAAACCTGGCCTGTATGAGCTCAAACAGAAACTCTCTTCACAACCACTGGTTTGTTGTGTGATTGTCTAACACAAAAATATTCTGCAACATTACATTATAAATATAATAATATTTCACATGACATGGTTCCTGTAATGTGATGAAATGTCATGAGACTAATCCATGTAAACAACAAAGACGCTAACGAGCAGCTCAGAGCAGTGAAACACGTGTTTGACTGTGTTCAGCTACACACTGTGTATTTAGCAGCTCGCTGCTGAACACAAACACAATGGAGCCGTTAGTGTGGTTATTAATAATGATATGAAGAATTACAGCAGCTGCGTTAATGAGCTGACAAAGCAGCAACACTCTGGAACAATGGAGTCAACACATCAATGCTAACGCTAACAGGAAGAGCTAAGTGACCCACTCAGAGGAAGTGACTCTGAACAGGAAGGAATCTGTGAGTCAGTGTGAAACACGTTCAGTTCACTTCAGGTGTGAAACTGGTTCAAATGAAAGTCTCTGTTAAAACGCTGTTTGCTGTGGTGACGTGTAGAAGCTCCTCCCCCTGAGTTCCTCCAATCAGCTGAGAGATGAGCTTCACCTGCTGCAGGTGGGTGGGACCACTGCTCCGGGATCTTCTTCTGCTTTCCTGGAGGGTGGCACCTGAGGTTCAAGGTGCATTAGCGCCCACCCTATTGTGCTGGAGTGTTTGGTCTGCGGAAATACATGAAGACAAATAAAAAACCTTCAACTGAAATTCTCCTCATTGATCCAGTTTCTTTTAAAAACTCAAACTTTATATTTTGCTTCCTCAACACTGAACAGATTCTTTATGTTTAACATTTCCTCAGCTGCTTCTGGGGCTTTTCTCTTTCTCTTTATATTTCTGATGCTCCACACTTTCTTCCCCTGAGCCACATTCACACTGAAGGATGATATTAAATGATTGTTGTGTTTAATCCTGTGAGTCCTCATCTTCTCCTTGATATGACTGTTTGCTGTCTGCTGTTTTAATCATTGTTTTTATTCATCCAAAGTTTTGTTTTATTTCATATAAATGCTCCTTTTCCTCCCTCATTGTTTTTCCAGTCAGTCATGATGTTGCTTCTAATTCCTGCTTTAGCTTGGGCCTCACTGAAAGCTTCCTTTGTGACTCTCTCCTGTTTTAAAGATTGTTTTGTCCATTTCATTTCCCACGATGCTCAGTGAGCTACGGAAGCGTATTGCATTCACTTGAAAAAAAAAGCTCTGGGTAAAAAAAAATATTTTGAAAAAAACTCTGTTTTTCTAACTCTGTTTTTCCGAGATAAAAATCCTGTTTTTCCGACTTTTTTTTTCCCCTCTTTCAAATTAAAAGCGTCCAAAGACGTAGCGTCGCTTAAAACGGTCAGAATCTCCTTCTATATAAATAAAATTGAACTACAAAAGACTAATGTAGCCGAGCGGTCAGTTCTCTTTTACTGTCAGGAGTCCTCAGCCGAGAGAGGACACGAGAGATGGTTATTGAATCGGGACATCTCACCCGTTTATTTTCCTTCACACTTTTCTCTATCCACAGAACCCCTTTCCGTTAGAACCCCTTTCAAAACAAGAGCTTGTGCCTCCTCGGAGGGTCGCTAAAATATACAAACTTTTCCTTTGTGAAGTTGCAGATTCATAACAGTAAGTCCGCGTCTATATAGGAACTTCAATTTCATGCTTTTAATTTGAAAGAGGAAAAAAAAAGTCGTAAAAACAGGAGTTAGAAAAACAGAGTTTTTTTCAAAATATTTTTTTTTACCCAGAGCTCAAGTGAATGCAATACGCTTCCGTAGTGAGCTGGGATCCACATGAACCGGACTTCTGTGTGTGATGTTGTCTGAATAGTGTCTGGTGTGTTTCATACAGTGTATCTGCTCTGCTGTGGGATGACTGTAATGATACAAATGCTCATTAATCTGGTTTTGCTCTGTCCACTGTGATGCCATTGCTCTTGCCAACATCTCAACTGTATATACTGTGATCTACTGTTCTTTCCTTTATATTTAGATTTCATTAAACAAACCCAGTCTTTCCATTCGTTGGCTCCTATGATCCATCTCTATAATGGGAACAGAGTATTATGTGTAGTCCTTCACCTTCTCTCCTGCTACGGGACCTCATAGTATCACCAGATTTCACCACACAGGAATACATGCATCTGAAAACACTGGCATTTCATTTCTTAAATTACAAACTGGTTTACAAATGGTTTCAAGTTAATTAGAAATTATGGTGCACACACCACAAGGCAATGCATCACAGTGAGAGCACAAAGACGGTTGTATAAAATCCTTATGAAACAGAAACAGAACTTTTCTCTCTGAGATGTTTTTCTTCTCGTTACATCTGGTTTGTCACAGAGGAAATGATCCATGTGTTTGACTCATAGACTGAATATAAAGGCTTTGACTGGGATGTGCTGCTGTTATACTGCAGCGCCACCTGTGGGTCAAAAGTAGAAAAGCCACCACCGCTCTGCACCTGATGCAGAAATGAAAACGTCTCATTTTTAAGTCCAGAGTTTTGATCTTTTGTGTCAAAGACAAAACTCTGATTTTAAACTCAAAGTGATTTCAATGTGTTGAACTTTGTGTTGAACTAAATCAATTTGTGACGTGAATCCAGGAACTTTAAGATCATAAACAAACATATACACAGAATGTGGTTCTACACACATGGAGACACACTGAGGGACAAAGGTGGACAATAATAAAGACAAACTTAAACACACTGTATGTGACTCTTTACAGAGGGTTTATATATTCTGCTTGTGTTGTGTCATTTCAATAAACACATTCTTCATGTGAATAAACACAATCGGGGCAGGAAGGTTGCTGGTTTGAATCCGGTTCAGATGGGGTCTTCCTGTGTGGAGTCTGCATGTTCTCCCCGTGTTTTCTCCAGGTGCTCCGGCTTCATCTCACAAACACATGCAGATTAGAGGTTGTGTAGATTGGAGACTACACACAAGCTGCTGCTGCTTCAGCCTCTGGATCCTCAGGACACAGCTCAGCCTCCGTCCACACACACTGTCCTCTTCACACATCTCACCTCCACTACAGATCCCCCTCCACCTGTTGAGAGAAGAAGACATCAGTGTCACAGAGACTCACTTCATCAGCTGTGAGTCAGTGATGCAGCTCATCCAGTAGAAAGAGCAGCAGGGACTTCAGTCCTGTTCAGAGGTGGAGCAGCTTCCTCTCTGCTTCATGTTCACGTGTTGGAATGAACACGCTAAGAGCTCAGTGTGTGTCCTCTGCATGTCAAAGTGCAGAGTGGACACCTGAGAGGTGGATTTACTGCTGTTACAGGTGAAGCCATGTTTCACTGTGTGTTGATGAACATCTGCTTCTGACAAACTGGGACCAGAGGAGACAGATGGACCTCAGCAGAGGTTCTGCTCTGTGTAAAGCAAACATACGGCCCGCCAGGGGTTCCAGCTCGGCCCGCCGGATGAAAGGCATGCTCTAAATTAAAAAGAAAAAAAAAGAAAGGCCATCTCACTCTATGCCAGTGATTCTCAAACTGGTGTGGTGCATAACGATGAAGCCTGTCTTGCTCTTGGGTACACAGTGAATGAAGGAGGACATGAGGAGAGACGAGTATGGATTTTAGGTCTGAAAATTCTGGCAGCTGACAGTATGAGACCCAACAAATTAAGAAGACACTTATAAAGATTACACCCCATAAATAAAATGAGTTTGACACCCCTGGTATAAAGAGCTCCTGGTTACCCATGCTGATGAGGAGAGGCTTCAGTCCCACTGATCTCAGAGCTGTGACAAAGATCCACCTGATCAGTTCTTCACTGATGAAGTGAGAGAGACAAACTGTCTCAGATCAGATGAAGACGTCTCTGTCCCTCGTGTGAGGCTGTCAGCTGTGGTCCAGCTTCACTTCCTGTTCACATGAAAACAACAACAACTGTCGTCTTCACGTCAACTCAATCACATGATCCCAAGCAGCTTGTGGCTCGTCTGATTGGCCGACTGTTGTCTCTCTGTGTCTCTGTCCAATCCTGACGTCTGTCCTCATTGTCCTCTCACAGCTTCACTGAGGAAACACTGAGGCCTGAACTATGAAGACACTTCAACATGTCCAGGAGATCTTTCTGAGATCAGCTCAACTGAACCTGACGGACACAGTCAGGCTAAGTGGTCACATGACGCTGGTTTTCAACTCGTTAAGTTAACTCAGGTTTTCCACAACAAGATCTGAGCGTACACATAAAAAGGGGCGGGGTCTACTGTGTGTGACCAATCACAGACATGGACAGTTTGACTGACAGCAGAGCCTCATATTTCACAACCAGGATCAAACTGTTCTATAATAAAAATCAGAGGAGAACAAACACATGATCCAGAATAAAAGAAACTCAGTCACAGCTGCTAAATGCAGGAAAGAACAGCTGGTAAAACATCTGGATTGTGTCAATGTGTAAGTTACAGCGCCCCCTGGTGGCATCTGGTGAAAAATATATTACGTGACCACGACATAATAACGTGTCGAACGAGATAAATAACTCGAGGCCACGAGATCTAAATCTGTTGTTTACTAACAAGACGAGTGGAAGAGAAGAAGACACACACTGTCTCTGTCTCTGAGGACACACAGTGTCTCACTGTCTCTGAGGACACAAACTGTCTCTTAGGACACACACTGTCTCATTGTCTCTGAGGTCACACACTGTCTCTGAAGACAGACACTGTCTCACTGACACTGAGGAGACACACTGTCACACTGTCTCTGAGGACAAACACTGAATCATTGTCTCTGAGGACACATAACTATCTCTGAGGTTACACACTGTCTCACTGTCTCTGAGGACACACACTGTCTCTGAGGACACACACTGTCTCATTTTCTCTAAGTACACACACTGTCTCTGAGGACCAGTGATTCCGGTAACGCGCTACTTAGTAACGCGTTACTCTAATCTTTTTTCAGTAACGAGTAATCTAACGCGTTACTATTTCCAAACCAGTAATCAGATTAAAGTTACTTGTCCAAGTCACTGTGCGTTACTATTTGGGTATTCGTGGTTAAACCGCCGGGCACGTGCCGCGGCTGGGGGAGCAGTCGCCCTCCTCTCCTCGCCGCCGGAGGCTCGGTGCTCGGTGCGCGGCACGCCTCAACGTATATTTTTTTTTGTTCTCGTCCGAGGACACACACTGTCTCACTGGCTCTGAGGACACACACTGTCTCACTGTCTCTGACATCACTACTCAATAGAAACACATGGACCTGTCTTCAGGAAGCTGACTGAGGTCCTCTGGTGTTTTGGGGACAGGATGAGTCTGGAGAGATTGAGATGTTCTGGGTGAGTTAGAGATCAACTGAACCAACCAGACGTTGATTTAAACTTCCCTTATCCGTCCCTTTAAGGAGAGTGTGCACCACACAACAGTGTAGAGTCACTGTGGTCAGTGGGCGGAGCTTTTATACGGGTTGATCTCCAACTTAACCTGGAGCAGGTTAGCCGTTCATCAGAAGTTACCATGGTGATTTACCTGGTTAAGAAGTGGACGAGCTTCGTAGGACTGAAAAAACTAAACCTGAAGTTAACCTGATAACCACAAATCCTGCTTGGTAGCACAGACCCTGGATCTGTGATACTGACTGTGTTTAGTAAAATACTGATGAAAGCAGCGTGGACTGACTCCAACCATCTACTGACCTCAGAGTCTCCAGTCGACAGGTTGGACTCTGCTGTAGATCAAGCAGCTCCTTCACTCCTGAGTCCTGCAGGTTGTTGTCACTCAGATCCAGTTCTCTCAGATGAGAGGGGTTTGACCTCAGAGCTGAAGCCAGAGAAGAACAGCTGATCTCTGAGAGTCTGCAGCTCCTCAACCTGGATAAAGAATAAAACTTAACTGTAAATTAAACTGAATTCATGTGTGAAAATAACAGACACATATTCATGTCAGCACAGACTCATAACATGGAAGATAAATATGAAATCAGACATGTTGGACTAAAAACGAGTCCTGATTCAGTACAAATAGATTATTTGGACCCGGTCTCTGTCCTGCAGATCAGTTTAGAAAATCCAGAACTAAACTCAGTGTTTTAACAAGTAGCTGAATATTTAAAATGTCACAAATTAAATAATGAATGGATTCAAGTTATGTATGAAAGGAATTATGTTAAATTAGAATTAAATGAGATAAATGTGTATAAATGCTGTTTTATAGATTATGAGATCTACAAAAGTCAGTCAGTGAACTGACCTCAGAGTCTCAGTCGACAGGTTGGACTCTGTAGAAAACCACACAGCTCCTTCACTCCTGAGTCCTGCAGGTCGTTGTAGCTCAGATCCAGTTCTCTCAGATGAGAGGGGTTTGACCTCAGAGCTGAAGCCAGAGAAGAACAGCTGATCTCTGACAGACTGCAGCTCCACAACCTGGATAAAGAATCAAACTGTAAATTAAACTAAGTTCATGTGAGAATAGAGCATGTGAATGTAGAGAGGATTCACAGAGAGCGAGGGAACATGTTGAGGACACAAACACGAGATGGACATGAAACTGGAAACACTTGGAGATTACAGAGCTTTTGTTAATGAGGGCCGACGCGGTGGGGATGAGCTGTAAACAACAACACTGATCTTTCCACAGCAGGATTTATACAACATGTCTGACCTTCTGATGCTCCACCCATTCTTCAGAGGTTAAAGTCAAACTCCAGAAAATCTCCAGACACTATTTTACAGAGTTCATGACTGAAAACAGCTTGAAAGTCCTTGTGTCCTCGGGGTTCAGTTGTTTGTAATATGTAACTTCACCACTAGATGTCTCTAAATATCTTGCTGGACACATTCAGGAGTCGTACACATGAACAAGTGGACTACGTTCACATGTACGACACCTGGAGACGTCACTAACCCCTTCACAGTGAACCTGTAACTTAACATAACTTAACATAACCATGGTCATCATGGAGATATGTGTTTTGGCTCCGCCCCTCGTCTGAATGTTCCCACATGTTCCTGTTGCTGTGAACGAGTCGGACCCGGACAATCTCCTGCTGCTGCTTCAGCTGCAGAAAATGTCCGACACACTTGTCAGAACATGTTCCACAGTTGATGTGTGAAAGGGCGAGCAGTTCTATGATCGTGTTTTCTTGAAGTGGAGATGAACTGAGCAGTAGTTTGACCAGTTGAAAGTGGTGCAGGGAGCCTGAGGAACACGTGTGTACAGGGCGGGACAGAGATCTAGTGGTGAAAAGATAAAGGCATGGACGACCCCGTGAAATCCTGAAACAGAGGAAGGGTTTCATGTTGGAAATGAACCCAAAGTGGAAGAAACAGGGCTGAAGAACTTGGTCCTAAAAATAAAAGACATCAAAATATAATCAACTTGGACTCTGGACCCTGAGCCCAGTCCCAGAACACCAACGCAGCACGCTGTCATGTGGTCAGTCCACAGGACCACCGGGACAAGTCCTGGTTAGCTTCCACAGAAACATTACATGTACACATTGTCCAGCATTGGATTGTTTCTCTGTCAGTAAAACTTCAGTCACATTGAGCCTGACTCGGTCCTCAGCGCTCATTCTACAAACATCTCTCAGCTCAGTATCAGTGTTCACTGTTAGGAACACATGTTCTGACCTTTGACCTTAAAGCTCCAGTGTGGAAGATTCAGGTGAAAGGATCCATTGTTAGAAACTGAAGAGAAAAGAATCCTAGAGATGTTTTCACTAGTTTCATCTGAATTGTACCAACTGTTGTTTTCTTTACTTTAGAATGAGACATATATATTCAAATAATTGATATTTGAAATACTTCATATTTACATATTGTAGTAGTCACAATGTTTTATACAGTAGCCCAGTCTAAACCTTTTGAGTATCTATGACAACTGAAGCTTAGCACAAGTTCTCTCTCATGTTTGGAGATGGGAGTGAGGGCTTTAGTGAGAGAGGGGTGTTCATCTGCATCACAACACCTCACCACTAGATTCACCACACTGAACCTTTAACATTTGAACATGATGTCTGACCTCAGAGTCTCCAGTCGACAGGTTGGACTCTGCTGTAGATCAAGCAGCTCCTTCACTGCTGAGTCCTGCAGGTTGTTGTCAGCTCAGATCCAGTTCTCTCAGATGAGAGGGGTTTGACCTCAGAGCTGAAGCCAGAGAAGAACAGCTGATCTCTGACAGACTGCAGCTCCACAACCTGGATAAAGAATAAAACTTAACTGTAAATTAAACTGAGTTCATGTGTGAAAATAACAGACACATATTCATGTCAGCACAGACTCATAACATGGAAGATAAATATGAAATCAGACATGTTGGACTAAAAACGAGTCCTGATTCAGTACAAATAGATTATTTGGACCCGGTCTCTGTCCTGCAGATCAGTTTAGGAAATCCAGAACTAAACTCAGTGTTTTAACAAGTAGCTGAATATTTAAAATGTCACAGATTAATTAATGAATAGGATTCATGTTATGTATGAAGAGGAATTATGTTAAATTAGAATTAAATGAGATAAATTGGTAAAATGCAGTCATAGTATGAACTGACCCCAGAGTCTCCAGTCGACAGGTTGGACTCTGTAGAAAACCACACAGCTCCTTCACTCCTGAGTCCTGCAGGTTGTTGTCACTCAGATCCAGTTCTCTCAGATGAGAGGGGTTTGACCTCAGAGCTGAAGCCAGAGAAGAACAGCTGATCTCTGACAGTCTGCAGTACTTCAACCTGGAAAAAGAAATATGAATATTAGAATGTGTCCTCCTGTTGTTGTGGATCTTCATCATGTCAACACAGACTCTCAACATGCTGCTGACCTCAGTTCAGTCTGTGACCTGAAGGTAAATATCAGATCAGACATGTTGGACCATTGTTTCATTCATCAGCTTCTTCTCTGTGTGTTTGGTCACTGAGCAGGTTTGTGTAATTAAACACTGTTTAAAGTAGGGATGGCTCCTGACAGTCACGTTGTGTTTGTTTCTATACTTTTCAACTGTCCAACGTGTTTCAATAAGAACCTGTCTTATTTTGAAAACCTGAGGAGGACGAGTGCTCAGCCTCAATCCACAGGTGAATGGAGTTGATGCGGTGGACGTGACTGACAGGCTGGGTGAGTGACAGATGACTGAGGGACAGTGAGCATAGCAGAACTGAGACACTTTAAATAAATAATGACCCAATAAGAAGGAAAGTCTGAAAAGTGAACAAGGATTTAAGGACCTCAGAGTCTCCAGTCGACAGTTTGGACTCTCCAGTCCAGAACAAAGCTCCTTCACTCCTGAGTCCTGCAGCCTGTTTCCACTCAGATCCAGTTCTCTCAGATCTGAGGGATCTGACTTCAGAGCTGAGGCCACGACTTCACAGTGATTCTCTGAGAGTCGACAATCACTGAGTCTGTAATTAAAGAAAATATAAAATCTGTGAGAATTAAATCAGAAAACACAACATTCATACAAAACATGTTCATTTGACCCTTGTCGTGTATTCAGCCGTTTTAAATTATCGATGCTTTGACATGGGGATAAATCTTCATGACAGGTTTACAGCTGTGGCGCCTTGGTTCCTGGATTTTCAGACTTCTTAAATATGATCCCATATGTTATTCCTTAGCTCTCTCTTTCGGAGAATGCTCTATGACCTGTACAATGGAGAGGCTTGCACTTCAAGGTACGAAGCATATTTTTACTCAGAGGCCCTATGAATGATGCCATCTCATACCAAGACTTTTGGAGTAAACAACCTCACTTTATTAAGGTTTGCCCATCACCGGTGCAGGGAGACTTCTCCATTGGCCTGTGATGTCTCCGGGTTCCCGTCCTGACCTGTAACTTCTGTGCAATAAACCTTATTATACAAGCAAGAATGGTGTCTGCGGAGAGTCCTTCCTTCATCGTCATCAACATAGCTGCTGCTTAAAATGTACCATACCCTAAAATTTGGTACAAGCGTTCATTCAGACAAACAGAGGAACTCATTAGATTCAGGTGGGCAAAGGTCAAAGGTCAAGGTCACAGAACATGTTCATGGCCTCTTGATATCTCAAGTCTGTCTTTAGGGGATTTCTTCACATTTTGACTCAAAGATAAACTGATTCGATTTCAGTGGTCAAAGGTCAAAGGTTACAGTGACCTCATATTATTGTAAAGTCAACATATCAGGAACCTGGAGGGACGGACACTGCACTGGTTGGTGGTGGAGGACAAACGCAGGGTATATATTCATATATATATATATATATATATATATACACTACCGTTCAAAAGTTTGGGGTCACATAGAATTTTCCTTATTTTTCAAAGAAAAGCACTGTTTTTTTCCATGAAGATAACATTAAATTAATCAGAAATACACTCTATACATTGTTAATGTGGTAAATGACTATTCTAGATGGAAACGTCTGGTTTTTAATGAAATATCTACATAGGGGCAGTGGTGTATAAAGTACTTGGAAAGCCATACTTGAGTAAAAGTACAGATATCTTATCTGAAAGTGACTTCGGTATAAGTAAAAGTCACCCGTCAGAAAATGACTTGAGTAAAAGTCTTAAAGTAGCTCATATGTACTTAAGTATCAAAAGTATCTGGTGTTGAAATGTACTTAAGTATCAAAAGTAAAAGTACAAGTACCTAAATTAAAAATGCAAAGTGCTTTTACAGACACAAAACAACCCAAAAGGTTCCTCCTCAAGATGTATTTCAACAACAATATGCATATAATGTATATAATGTATCATTTTACAAATTTGGAACCCTAGATGCTGAGGTTTAAATAGTAATGGACTATTCGTAAAAAGGTTTCTGATGGTCAACCTAAGGAGGTATCATCACCGGTACAGCCTGCTCGACCCCGATCGACCAAGGCAGCCCGACCAACCACTGGACGCTTAGGGTGTCCCCCCCGACTGCAAACACACCTCCAGAATCCCCCAAGGCAGCGGCACGCGAGTGTGAGCGAGAGAGAGGTGCGCCGTGCGTAAAGGCATTGCCAACCTCCGCTGCTCAAGTAACGAGCCAGTTTTGAGAATGTAAGAAGTAGAAAGTACAGAAGTACAGTGTTCCCTCTTCCCACCACTGCATAGGTTTATAGGTGTATAGAGGCCCATTTCCAGCAACTATCACTCCAGTGTTCTTATGGTACATTGTGTTTGCTAATAGCCTTGGAAGACTAATGGATGCTTACAAAACCCTTGAAAACCGTTGGGCAGTTATGTTAGCACAGCTGAAAACTGTTTAGCTGGTGAGAAAAGCTATGAAACTGGGCTAGTTGAGTATCTGGAGCATCACATTTGTGGGTTCGATTATACAAAATGGCTAGAAAAAGAGAACTGAAACTCGCCAGTCTACTTTTGTTCTTAGAAATGAAGGCTATTCCATGCAAGAAATTGCGAAGAAACTGAAAATGTTCTACAACGGTGTGTACTACTCCCTTCATGCTGTCTGTAGCGCAGTCACCAGATCTCAACCCAATTGAGCTGTGGTGGGAGGAGCTTGACCGAATGGTACGCATTAAGCCAATCCAACTTGTGGGAGGTGCTTCAGGAAACGTGGGATGAAATTTCTACAGATTACTTCAACCAATTAACAGCTAGAAAGCCAAAGGTCTGCAATGCTTTAAATGCTGCAAATGGAGCATTATTAGACGAAAAGCAAAGTTTGAAGAACAAAATTTAATATTTCAAATAAAAATCTTTATTTCTAACCTTATCAATGTCTTGACTATATTTTCTATTCACTTTGCAACTCATTTGATAAATAAAAGTGAGTTTTCATGGAAACATAAAATTGTCTTGGTGACCCCAAACGTTTGAAACGGTAGTGTATATATATATACACAGTATATACAATAATCTCCCTTGCACCCCATATGTCTGAACCCTCAAACTCCAGCACAGTGATCACGTTGGATTACACTCTCCACATCAGATCTAATTGTTCTCATATGTACATGAGAACAATGAGATGTACTGTATATGTAGAAAATTATCCTAACTTTAATACACACACATACACACACACACACTCCAATCAACCTAGCTCCGCCCTCCATGTCTTATGGTTTGTGGAGGAAGCTGGAGAACCCAGAGAAAACCCTGCAGACACCAGGAGAACCTCCTCCTCACAGAAAGGCTGCACTAACAGTGTTGACCACTGCAACACAATGCTGCCCAAAACAATGAGAATCATTTAACACTGAGTGTATTTGAAGAACGACTCATCTCCACTGATTGAACATGTTATTGATCATGTCTGGACTCACAGAGCCTTCCTGCAGTTCCTCACAGCTGGGATCAGTCTCCATCGACCCTGGACTGATGTGTTGAACTTCTCCAGGTCCAACTCATCCAGAACCTCCTCTGACATCTGCAGCATGTAGGCCAGAGCTGAGCAGTGGATCTCAGAGAGTTCTCCTTTGATCTGTTCTCTGACGTCAGGAACTGTTTCATCTGCTGATGAACTGAGTGGTCGTTCATCTCAGTCAGACAGTGGAAGATGTTGATGCTTCTGTCAGGAGAAATGTCATCACTCTTCATCTCCTTCAGGTTGTTGATGACTCTCTGGATGATCTCTGGATTGTTCCTCTGTCCGACCCAGCAGGCCTCCTAAGACTCTCTGGTTGGACTCCAGACTGAGGCCGTGAAGGAAGCGAACAAACAGGTCCAGATGACCATTTGTACTGGTGAGGGATTTCTCCATGGTTCTCTTCAGGAGGTCATCCAGGGAGAAGGTACTGGCTGTGTTCCCATATGTTCCCAAGAAGTTCTTGAGTTCTTCTGTGTTCCTCTTGGTGTAACAGTGGAACATGTAGACTGCAGCCAGAAACTCCTGAACGCTCAGATGAACAAAGCAGTAGACTGATTTCTGGAAGATCACACACTCTCTTCTGAAGATCTCAGTACAAACTCCTGAGTACACCGAGGCCTCTGTGACATTAAGACCACACTGCTCCAGGTCTTCTTGGTAGAACATGATGTTTCCTTCCTCCAGATGTTTAAGTGCCAGCCTCCCCAGCTTCAGGAGAACGTCCCTGTCAGCCTCCGTCAGCTGCTGTGGAGTCGTCTCATGTCCCTCACCGTACTTGTTGTTCTTCCTCTTTGTCTGAACCAGCAGGAAGTGTGAGTACAGGTCAGTCAGGGTCTTGGGCAGCTCTCCTCTCTGGTCTGTGGTCAACATGTGCTCCAGAACTGTAGCACTGATCCAGCAGAAGACTGGGATTTGACACATGATGTGGAGGCTCCTGGACGTCTTGATGTGTGAGATGATTCTGCTGCACAGCTCTTCATCACTGAATCTCCTCCTGAAGTACTCCTCCTTCTGGGCGTCAGTGAAGCCTCGTACTTCTGTGACCCTGTCAACACATGCAGGAGGGATCTGATTGGCCGCCGCAGGTCTGGAGGTTATCCAGACGAGAGCCGAGGGAAGCAGATTCCCCCGGATGAGGTTTGTCAGCAGCACGTTGACTGATGACCTCTGTGTGACCTCAGACACAAGCTCCCTGTGGTTGAAGTCCAGAGAAGGTCTGCTTTCATCCAGGCCGTCAAAGATGAACAAAGGTTTACAGACAGCGAGCGTCTCTGCAGTGAGCTTCTGTAACGCTGGATGGAAAACATGGAGCAGCGTGAGAAGACTGTGCTGCTGGTCCTTCACCAGGTTCAGCTCCCTGAACGAAAGCACAGCCAGCAGACCCACATCCTGGTTCTCTAAACCCTCTGCCCAGTCCAGAGTGAACTTCTGCACCGAGAAGGTTTTTCCAACTCCAGCGACTCCGTTGGTCAGGACGACTCTGATGCTGCTCTGCTGGTCAGTGGAGGCTTTAAAGATGTCGTGGACCTTGATGGGAGTGTCGTGGAGGATCTTCTTCTTGGAAGCCGTCTCAAGCTGCCTCACCTCATGTTGAGTATTAACCTCTTCACTCTGTCCCTCTGTGATGTAGAGCTCAGTGTAGATCCTGTTGAGGAGGGTTCTACTTCCTGTTTCATCACTTCCTTCAGTCACATGTTCACATCTCCTCCTCACACTGAGCTTATGTTCATCTGAAACCTCCTGCAGACCACGATCTGCTGAAAGACAAGAAACAATGTGAGAGACAGAGAATCTGAGAATCTGCTGATTGTTTTCATCAGATACAGAAAAACTACAGAAAATAAAAGCTTTTTAACTTTGTGCTTTTCTAACGATGTTAAATGTTGATGCTGTTTGAAGGAACAAAATAAAACCACATGTGCTGTTGTCAGAAGTGAAGACATCAGCAGACACATGTACAGTGCTGCTCTGACCGGCTGTCTGACCTCCAGCTCCTGTTCTGGATCTTTGTCCACACTGGGGACAGGAGGAGTCTCCTGAAGAACCAGACTGGTCCCAGTATGAGGTGATGCACTGTCTGCAGAACCAGTGTCCACAGCTGGTGGAGACTGGATCCTTCAGGACGTCCTGACACGAAGCACAGCAGGACGACTGCTCCTCCTCAGACACATGACTCCTCTTCCTCTCCCTGTGAAGACATGTCCTGATAACTCACATGTCACAATCACAGGTTGTCATCACTTCTGTCAAGGAGGTTGTGTTTTCACCCAGTATGTTTGTGTGTTGGTTGGTTCGTTAGTGGGATTATAAAAAACAACAGATTACCAGTAAACTTGGTGGAAGGGTGTGGTCTGTGAACCAGATCGTCCTCTTTCACAGACATGTTCAGAGGACTGATCTTTACCAGTGTGTGGAATTTGGTGCAGATCCAAATCAAAATGAGTCTCTAGTGGATTTCAAAGTGGTTTCATAGAGAGGCGGTGGTCTAGTGGCAGAAACTTGGACTATGGGCAGAAAAGGTGTTTGGTTTGTCTCTGGTTCGATTCCACGGAGAGACAACAAAAGACGAACCTGGATTGATCTGCCCAAAAATCCAAGAGTCTGTTTAGACCCTGTCTAGTGCCCCTGAGCAAGGCACCTTACTCCCTAAACATCTGCTCCCCGGGCGCCGTACATGGTCGCTCACTGCTCTGTGTGTCCTGCACCAGATGGGTCAAAAGCAGAAGTTAAATTTCCCTACCCGCATGAGTGTGCCTTTGCATGTCTGTGCATGTGTTTGGGATAATAAATGAATAAATGAAATGAATCTTCATGAGGAACGTGTTGGTTCTTGGTGGAGGTCTGAGCTCTTTGAGTGATTCTGAGAGATTAGTCACCAACTTCAATGAAGCTGTGTCCTAATGCAGGGGCCACACTAGAGGAAACTAGATCCTCTTCAGAGCAGGTCCCAGTAGAAACAGTCTCTTACTCTGTGTGTGAGGGTCCAGGTTCATTACTGAAGAATGGAGGATGATTCATGGACTGGTCACTCTTCAGAGACAGACAGCTGGACCCTGGAGACTCTGCTCTCAGTCTGTGGTCCTGACCTCTGTAAACACAAACATGTTTTTATTCAGAAACACATCATTCACTGGTTCATTCTCTGAGGATTCAGATTGGAGCTTCACATGTTTGCAGCAGATCTCTTACTTTGTGTGTGAGGGTCCAGGTTCATTACTGAAGAATGGAGGTTCTCCCATAGACCAGTCACTCTTCATAGACACACAGCTGAACCCTGGAGACTCGGCTCTGTCCTCTTCCTCTTCATAACCACTCATCGTCAGTCTGAGAGGAAAAATAATGTCAGATGAAACACACACAATGAAGCCAGGTAGTAAACTCAGTGCTTCTTCAAATATATAAAACAGAGTCAACGCTCCTACACTTTGTCCCTGTTGTCACGGTAACCTGAGACAGTTATAGGTTTAATGTGTTGGACTCAGCCAATCACAGAGTTGAGTAAAACTGTTGATTGATTGACAGAAGTTCATCCTGAATCTTCTTCTTTCTAAAGTCGATGAGTAGAAAACTGACTCTAACCAAGAAAAGCCAAGCGCCTACTTTCCACCTCTTAAGAGGTGGGTGAGATACGCCTAAAACACCTGTTTGAAAGCCGTTCTTTAACCATTTGGAGTGCATGCATGGTCTTGGTCTCTTTTGAAAGGTAACATTCTGTTCTCCCCCCCCCGCCCTCGAAAGAATCATAATCACTCTAAGTGCTATTGGCATTGAGTGATAGCAGTTGGAACACAGTGAAGTAGAAGGTTTTTATTTCCGCTGGAATATTTTTTAATAAACAGATGCCTGCTTATGACTGTAGCTGGGACTTCTGAGCTGGAAAACACAATGGGACCCTAGCATTAAGCCTTGACTAGCCCAAGTTAAAATTTGATAACAATACCACAGAAAATGTATATATTACAGATTTTTTCCTAAGGGCATGTCTAGGCGTTTGCCACAAGGGCCATTTGGAGACTCCAACGGACCCTTTGTAACCATGGTAACCAACCAGGCTGAAAGGCTACTTTTACACTCAGATCATACTTATATATAGAGAAGACAAAACCGGTCATATGGTTTAACATTTATACGAATAAACATTTTTCATGTTTTTATCAACATAAAGCAGTCAGGACCGGGGACGAAACACGGACGCACGATGCTCTGGGACCAGATGGACACTTTGCGCAGTGACTTGCTTGGTGTTCATATATTTATCCCGTGAAGCAGCACATCTGCATGTTGGAAATTTCATTGGCTAAACGATGAGCGAGTCATCAGAAAAAACGGTTGCATTGTCTTTACACGTCAGAAGAGGGGCAAACTCTGTCTGTCAACGAGGGGGTCTCGTTGGCTATTGTAGGCTGTGGACAGCCCATGCCTGCTCCTATTGGGTCAAGTTTAGATTGACAGCTCACTTAACCCAATAGGAGCTGCGAGCCACCATTTTGAGATCAGAGACTGGCTTTGTTTACATGCAAATCGAAGTTACGAGTGAGAGTAAATCAAAGTTTACACAGAGCTGGTGGTTGCTCTGAGATTACGCAACAGCTGAATGTGGATATTCTCTGATGTAATAGTGTGTTTTGGACTGATTATGTTACTGGATTGGATCGTCTGGACCTTTGGCACCTAGACCGTTTTTTTTTGGAATGTTATCAATATGTTGTTTAATATGATGCTTCTTAGGTGAGTAATGTCGACTTGGTCATTGTTTTTTTTTGTGGTGGTGGTCTGACTGAGACGATGATTGTACCGGCTGTGGTGATCTGATCTTGAAATGGAATCAGTCGAATCAGAATAATCTTAGCTTTCTAAAGATATGTTGCATTAGTACCTAGCTGTACAACGCATGATGACACATAGGCGGTGGTTTATTTGTGAAATATACGGTGGGGCTTTGCAATTAATTGAATATTTATAGCGATTTCGATTATGGGGTCTAACGATCTCCAAACTACTTTATACTATGGAGAGGCGGTGGTCTAGTGGCAGAAACTTGGACTACGGTCAGAGAAGGTCTCTGGTTCGATTCCACGGAAAGACAACAAAAAGACGAACCTGGATTGATCTGCCCAAAAATCCAAGAGTCTCTCTAGACCCTGTCTAGTGCCCCTGAGCAAGGCACCTTACTCCCCCAACATCTGCTCCCCGAGCCCTGTACATAGTCGCTCACTGCTCTGTGTGTCCCGCACACAGATGGGTCAAAAGCAGAAGTTACATTTCCCTACCTGCATGAGTGTGCCTTTGCATGTCTGTGCATGTGTTTGGGAGAATAAATGGATCTTAATCTTAATAATCGACTTGAAACGATTATTTGGCATTATTTTCGAAAGAGACGCGCATGCGCAATTCAGTCCTTCCCACAAAGCATTCAACGCGGCCCAGCTGACCGGCACTGGCTGTCAAGTAGCTGTAAAGTGAAGGAGGCGAGTTGTGTGTGTGGTGACCGGTGGTATTTAAAACAAAGGGCAAGTGGAAAATGGCAAAGGGAGGGCAGCCCCGTTCGATCGACAAAAAGGGTAAAAAAAAGTTATCTTGTATGGGAAGACTTCGGATTCGCAAAATTTGACGAGGAGCAGCAAAAACAAATGTAGCGGCCGCACCGCGCAGCATCCCTTCTCATCGGTCCCTTCTCATCGGTCCCTTCTCATCGGACCCGCATTCTCTTCTCATCAGTGTTTACTTGAACCGGAAGCGACTGATTATGATTTTTTCCATAATCGAGCAGCCTTAACATACGGCCTCAGTATCAACCCTGTGCAATCAAATTTACACCGTTAACAGTAGGCTACGGTGCCCTCAGAGGCCCCTCTTTTCTCCCTCCCCCAGTGCCATTACCACTTTGTAAGGAAAAATGTGCTAACCTAAAAACTCACTCTCCAACTCTAGAAAAAAATTATTAAATGCCGTTTTTACTGTAGGTTTATAAAAGCTAAAGTATGTGATATTATTAGCGCTGCACTTCAGCGTATGGCGTGAACCCGGCGTCAGAGTCTGTTACTTTAAAATAATATGAGTGAATAATATAAATGTAGCTGATCACTCACCAGCCTCAGACTTCACGTCTCCTCCCTCTGCTCCTTGTAGTTAGAACAAGTCTGAACACCTTCACTGGCTCCTCCGCTGCTCTGCAGTTACTGGAAATCACGTGACTGTGTGTGTGAGTTAGAATTAGGTTGAGGTTAAGTTGAGGTTTAGTCATTTAGTTTGGATAGGTAGGGGCTTGGGAAGGAATTATGCCAAAGAATGTCCTCACTCACACGTGTGTTTAAGTGTGTGTTAAAATTAAAACTGCTGTTTGTAACTTAACTCATGAAATATATTTTACAGACAATAATTATAATAAATAATCTGTGGTGTATAAAGTACTTGAAAGCCGTACTTGAGTAAAAGTACAGATATCTTACCTGAAAGTGACTCCGGTAAAACGGACTGAAACAATATAACAAAATATACATATACTGTATAATTTTACACATTTTGAGCCCAGATGCTGAGGTTCAAATAGTAATGGATTAGTGCATCTGAACTTCAGGGACAACAAAGAACCAACTCAACAGAATAAACAAGTGCCTAAGAACACTAATAGACCACATATAACCAGTACACAATTCTGTAAATATCACTAAACATGGACCTTTCACTTTCTAATCAGGAGCAGGAGTGATACACAAAGCCCCTTATGATAACTCAGTTGAAGGAAACAAGTTCTAGGAACACAAATAGTGTTAACAACCTACACAGTGGTAAGATAAAACTCTCTGGACACATTCTAGTTCTGCTGCCAAATTTCAGACAGAATAATAAAGACTGAACCGAGCTCCTGCAGGAGCACCTGCATCCTTCTAAAGGGAATAAATGGGGAATATGCTGGTGTTGATTAAGTCCCTGCCCTTTGTACACACATGGCTACATCCCATTGGATGGTTTAGTGAGGTACTCGGATCGGCCCCTCCAGAATCGGTCACGGCCCTGGCGATCAATCTAGAGGAAGTTAAACACGTAACAAGGTTTCTGAAGGTGAACCTGCGAAGGGATCATCTATAAGAACTATAAGAAGTAGAAAGTGCATAAATTTGTACTTCGTTACTTCCCACCTCTGTAAATAACCTGAACACTCACCAGCCTCAGACTTCACGTCTCCTCCGTCTGCTCCTTGAAGTAAGAACCAGTCTGACACTGGCTCCTCCTCCGT
>JBAMIH010000138.1:0-68000 GCA_038501795.1 Pseudopleuronectes americanus
CTGACATGGGGATGGTGGTGATTGACCTGAGGTGGGTGATGGGTGACGTGTTGGTGGTGTGGGCTGGTGCGGTGTGTGTGCGTGTGCTTGGTGTCTAGGGGGTGATGGTGGGGGAGGCCCTGGACTGGGTGTTGACTGGGTGTGTAGTGGTTGCTGGGTGCTTTGTGCTGATTTGTTGGGTGTGGCTGTGGTTGTTGGGTGACGGTGGGGGAACTTGTGTTGGTTCGTTTGTGTGCTTGGGGGACTGCCCCTGCTGCTGGCTGTGCTGGTCTCGCATGAGTGGCTGCTGGGGGTGTCGTGGGTGTAGACTGGGTGGGGGGCAGGTTGGGTGTGTGGTGGATGTGTGGTGTTGCTGGTGTCACCTGGTGTGTATTGATGTGACGCGTGACTGCAGTGACTGTGGTAGCCTGACTGACTGGGCTTACTGTGGTGATACTGTGGTGGGACTAGACTGTGGGTTGACTGTGTGCTGGGGTGGCGGTACTGAGTGGTGGGGGGTGAACTGGCTGATTGGAGTTGGGCTGTGTGTCCTGGTGCCCTTGAGGACTGGTTTGTGAGCAGGGGTGTGAGTAGCCTGAGTGTGAGGACTGCTGGTACCTGGTGTGGGTGGCAGTGTGTCTGTGATGTGCTGGGATACTGCCTGGGTGTGTTCTGCTGGTGTGCTGGACTTGGTGATGGGCTATGGTGAAGTGGTGGTGGTGACCAGCTGTCTGGAGGACTGAACTGCGTGTGGCTGGTGGCTGTGGGTGTGTGGTGGGGCCTGTGGTTAGACTGGAATGCTCGAGGGGACCTGATGTGGGTGGGGGGGGGTGGACTGCTGAGGAACTGTGGTGGATGTAGTGGTGACTGCTGGGCTGGTGTTCGCTGGGGATTGGAGTGGGGTGGCCTGTGCTGGGGACTGGCTGGGTTGTGGGGGGGTGGCGGGGGTGTTGCTTGGGTGTGAGTTGTGGACTGAAGGTAGTGTGTGTGGGACTGTCTGGGACTGCTGGTGGTGTGGTGTGTGCTGGTGAGGACTGCTGTGGCTGTTTGGGTGTGGGGAGCTGTGGGGGTGCTGCTACTGGTGTGGCAACTTTTGGACTGTGGGCTGGGCTGACTGTGACAGGTGGCTGGTTGTGGTGCTGACATGTGATGGTGGGGGGGGCTTGGTGGTGTGGAATGGTGTGGAAACTGTGTTGCGTGCTGTGTGGTGGGGTATCGAGCTGGGGGTGTCGTGACTTTCCTGGTGGGTGTGGCACTGATGGCTGGGCCTGGGTGGTCTGTGCTTGACTGCACTGGGTGATGCATGCTGAGACCTGGTGGTGTGACATGCTGGGTGGCTACTGGTGTGGGGAACTGCTGTGTGGTCGAGGCTGGTGGTGGTGACTGGGGACTGTGGGACTGGGGTTTGTGTGGACTTGGCTGTGAGGGAGTGGTAGGATGTGGTGAGTGGGTGGGACTGTGTGGTGACTGTGGCTGAGCTGTTGCTTTGGGCGACTGACTGTGGCTGGCCTGGTGGAAGTGGGAACTGTGTGGATGGACTGGCTGGCTGTGGGAATGGGGTTACTGGTGCTGGTGTTGCTGGCAGAACTGTCAGCTGGTGTGCTGTGTTGATGCTGACGTTAACTATGGTGGGTGTGTTTTCTGGACTGCGGACTGCAGAGTGAACTGCATGTGATGTGGTGAGGGCTGTGACTGCTGTGTTTGGTTGGGGCCTGGTGATTGGGGGTGTCCTGTGCTGGTGACAGGTGCTGGCCTTGTGGTCGGGGTTGGCTGAGGATGACTGGTGGGGTGTGGGTGTGGGTGTGTTCTGGCTGCTGTGGGCACCTGGGCTGAGGTGGAGTGGTGCTGGAGATGATGGGATGTGAGCTCTGGTTCTGTGTGCTGTTTGTGAACAGCTGGGGCTGACTGAGGACACTGTGTGTGTGAGTTGATGATGGGTGAGGTGACTGCTGTTCAGTGTGGGGGGGTGTGATTGGAAGCCTGGCTGTGGAGTGGAACTGGATGGCTGTGGTGATGTGCTGTGCTGTTGACTGGTGACTGACTGTGCTGGGAATGACTGATGGTGGGGCTGGACTGACTGGGCCTGTGAGTGTGTGGCTGGCGTGGTGTTTGAGTACTTATTGCACTGAGTGCTGACTTGTTGGGGGGGGTGCTGGTGGTTGCAGTGTGTGGGTTGGGGGGAGGTGTTAGGCGGTAGTGGATGGTGGTGGTGCTGACTCTGTGGTGGGTGGGCAGTGTTTCTCCTGAGGTGGAATTGGCTGTGGTGCTGTGTGTGGGGGAGGGTGGAGCTGTGACTGTGTGAGATGGCGTGGATGTATGGGGGGGCCAGGTGGTGATGGCAGGTGTGACATGGGTGACTGTGCTTAGTGGTGTGGGGGCCTGTGTTGTGTGTATGCTTGGTGGGGTGCTTGTGATGTGTAGTGACTGGTGGTGGGCAGGGTGTGCTGTGCCTGGATGTGGTGGCTGTGATGTGTTTGTGTGGTGCTAGATGATGCTGTGTTTGCCTGGGGATCTGACTGTGTCCTGCTGTGTGCTGTGCCTGCTACTGGACTGTGTTGGGAGGCTGTGGGGATGACTGGCTGTGAGGGGTTGTGTGTGGCTGACTGTGCTCAGGTGATCTGTGGTGGTGGGGTGCTGGTGCCTGTGGGTTACATTGTGGGTGCTGGGGACTGGGCTGATCACTAGGAACTTAGCTGTGGGGGCGAGGCTTCTGGATGGACTGCTGTTGATTGGGGGCTGTTAACTGGTGAGTGGTGATGGTGGACCATGGGACTGCACTGTGTTGGTGGGGGGTGGTGGGGAGGGTGGGTGTTGTGGGGACTTTGTAGGAACTGCTGGGGTTTGGGTGAGATGGGGACCGTGTAGCTGGGGTGGGTGGGCTGACAGAGGACTGTGGGTGTGTGGTTGATGGTGGGGGTTGCGCTTCTCTGCTGGGTGGTTGTGTTAACTGAACTGCGTGGGACTGCCTGGTAAGGTGGTGTTGGTGGGGGGGTCGGTGGATGTGTGTGACTGCTGGGAACAGATGTGAAGGCCTGGGTGGGGTGGTGCTGGCCAGGGGGGGTGTCGTGGACTGGTTGGGTGTGGGGTGTGGCACAGGCTTGGTGTTGGTGGCTGCTGGGCTGAAATCTGGGACCTGTGGGGACTGTTGGCATGTGGGGACTGTGTAGGGGAACTGTGGACTGGGGTGGGCAGGGTGCTGCTGTTGGGTTGAGAGTGGCTGGTGAGTTGGTGATGGTGGGGCTACTCTGATGGTGGTGTGGGATGCTGTGGCTGGGTGTGGGTTTGGGACTGTGGTGCCTGGTGAAAACTGTGGGAGCTGGCTGTAGGGCTGATGGACTGCTGACTGTGTATGGGACTGTGTGATGTGATGGATGGACCTTGCTGTGGGACATTGGTGCCTGCGTACACTGGTGCTGTTCTTGGGTGGACTGCTGTGTACTGCTGGCTGACTGGATTGTCGCTTGGTCTGTGTGGGTGAACTGTGGCTGGGCTGGCCTGCCTGGTGTGTTTGTGGCTGGTAAAACTGTGTGCTGGGGATTGGGGGGTGATTGTGGCGGCTGGACTGTGATAATGCTGTGGGTGCTGATTGGATGTGATGGGGTCTATGCTAGCTGGTGCTGGGATGTACTGGGTGGTGACTGTGTTGCTGGTTGACTGGTGGCTCTTGTTGCTGAAGAAGTGGTGATGACTCTGCCTTTACACTGCGACTGCTGGGGGAATGCAACTGCTGGTGGGCTTCTGCAATGTGTGGACTTGTGCTGGGGTGGTGCTGAGCTGGCTATGGGAGGTTGTTGTGTACTTCTGGACTGCTGTGGGCACTTGGTTTGGGAAGTGTGTGTGCTGGGTGTTGAGGAGCTGCTGGTGGGGTCTAGGATGTGTGGGGACTGGGGTGGCTGAGAACTGGCTGGTTGCGATAGACTGAAAGGGTGAACTGATTTTGCGGCAGTGGGTGACTGACTGCACTGGGATGGGGCTTGTGGAGTGGGTGCTGGTGCTGTGAAACAGACTGTTGGCTGTGGGTGCTGTGTCTGGACAGTGTCAGTGCAATGTTTGCGTGGTTGTCATTACATGATATGTGTGATCAATTGGCATAGTGGTATGGGGCCTGCGTCGGATTTGATATTTTGTTGTGAGAAGTTAGGTTGGTATGGTGTGGTAGTATGATTGATAGAATCCACTGTGAAGAACTGTGTACTGAGACTGCAGTTCCTGGGTAAACTGCTGCAGATGACTGATTGTGGAGTAATGAACTTGGTGGAGATTGTACAGAACTTCAGGGGCTGGTGGGTGTTTTGTCTGGGGGGGTGCTGGTGCCTGTGAAATTGGGTCGCTGGCCTGTGGTGACTGGTGGGTGGCTGTGGACTGAACTGGGGGTTCTGTGCGCTGTGGGGGTGATTGGGTGGGGGTACTGTGCTGGTGTGACTGTGGCTGGTGGGACTGTGGGGGTGGCTGTGGTGAGGCGGGATGTGTGAAACAGGTGGTGGTGGCTGGGACTGTGGAGGAGGTGATGTGGCTAGACTGTGGAGGTGTAGGTCTGGAAACGGTGCGCATTTGGTGGTGGATTGCTGGCTGTGCTGGCAGGAGCTGGCATACTGTGATGAACTGTGACAGGTGTGTGCTGGGCTTGGGTGGCCAGAGTGTGCCTGCTGTGGTCTGCGACTGGCCTGCTGATGGGAGGACAGTGCTGGGCTGGGGCCTGCTGTGCTGGCTGGCTTGATGGGGGAACTGCTGGAAACTGGCTGTGCTGCTGAGGGTTGACTGGTTTGCTGGGGTGGTGGTGGCGGGGTGGAGCGGATGCTGGTGTGTTGCTGGTGTGATGACTGTGACTGTGGGTGTTGAGTGCTCTGTGTGTTGTGAGGTGAACATGTGAGGCGGTGGCTTGGCTGGGTATGGTGACTGACTGAAACTGTCGACTGTGGCTGGGGAGAGGAGTGGGGTGTGGACTGACTGCCTTTGGGTGGGTACTGGTGGGGGGGCTGCTGCTGCCTGTGGGCTGGGATGGCGGGTGACTGGGTGCTTGACTGTTGGGGAGGGGCTGGTGGTCTGGTTGGTGTGGGCTTAAACTGCCTGGCTGCTGGTGGGCAACTTGACTGCTGGCTGTGTGTGGTGACTGCTGGTGGGTGTGGGGAGTGGACTGATTGTGTAGGATGGTGCTGTGGAGTGTGGGGGTGACTGGGAGATGTGGGGGTGAGGGTTGTGGCATGCTGTAGAGAGGCTGACTGGGATGCAGGTCTGGGTCTGTGTTGTGCAGCATGTGCTGTGGTGGGTGATGTGGGGGGCCTGACTGCCTGTGGTGGTGTGGGACTGTTCTGCTGGAAGTGGGGGGTGTTGGGTGCTGCTGGGGGGTGGTGTGTGTGGAAAGCTGATGGGTGTGCTGGTCACTGTGTGTGGGTGGCATGTGGCTGTGGCTGCTGGGTAACTGTGATGGGCTTTGTGATTGGGCTGTGGACGGGGGGTGGGGGGTGAATTGCCTGGGACGTGGTGGCTGGAAACTGAGTGGTGCTGGTGCCTGGTGACAGTGCTGACTGCAGGGGGATCTGCCTGGAGCTGTGGGGGTGTTGTGTCTGGTGTGCTGACTGGTGGATGAACTGTGGAAAAAAAAAAAAACCCCCCAGGACTGTTGGGGGGGATGGGTGCTGGTGAACTGGTTGCTGCTGAACTGTGTGCTGGAGTGGGAGAAACTGGTGTTGTGTGGCTTGCTGGGTGGCTGGGCCTGTGGACTGTGTGGTGTGTGCATGAAACTGACTGTTGGTGTTTAGTGTTTGCTGATGGTGTGGCTGGTGCTGTGGAGGGTGTGGACGTGGGCTGGAGCTGACTTGGTGCAGCTGTGTTGGCTGTGTGGGGTGCTGGTTGACTGGTGTGTGGTGGGTGGTGGTGGGTGGGTTCCTGTGGGGTGTGCTGGACTGGCTGGTGTGTGTGATGTGGAATGGGTGCTGTGGGAGGACTGGGGTGATGTTGGTGCTGATGCTGACCTGTGTGTGTGGATGGGTGTGTGGCTCTGTTGTGTGTGGCTGTGGGAGCCGGCGGGGAGGGCCTGTATAGTGGGGTGGGCTGTGTGTTGTGGAGAACTGCTGGTATGATGTGACTGTGTGCTGGGTGGAGTGTGCTGTGTGAACTGTGGGGGGGACTGTGGGGTTGGATGGACTGGGGCTGTTGTCTGATGTGAGAACTGTGGGGTTCTGTCATGGTGGGGTGTGTGTACTGTGTGGTGTGACTGGGCTGGTGGACCTGGTGGACTGTGTTGAGGGCAGATGGGGAACTGTACTGTGTGTCTGGTGGGGGAGTGACTGGCACTGGGAGTGTTACAGGGTAGACTGTGCTGGCTGGGGTTGGAGGTGTCTCTTGTGCTGCTGTGAAACTGCTGAAACTGCTGCTGGTATGTGACTTGTGTGGGTGCTGGATGACTGACTGTGTGGGCAGTGAGAGTGCTGTGTGCTGCTGGGGCTGTGTGCGGGGTGCTGCTAGTTTGGGAACGAGCTGGACTGGGGTGGTGTGTCGGGGTTTGTTGTGTGACTGGTGTGTGCTGCTTGCTGCTCTGTGAACTGCTGGTGGACTCACAGATTGGGGTAGGTGGGTGGGTGCTGCTTTGGTCTGAGGTGGGTGCTGCTGTGGGCTGCAGCTGAGGATGGGTGAGTGGATGTGTGGTGGATGACTGGGGGGGGTTGGGGGTTGGCTGAGGGGTGGTGACTGGTTAACTGTGAACCAGGGGGTGGGGTGTGAAGTAAACTGGGAGTTGTGTTGTTGGGGCACTGGGTGTGTTTGAACTGGGGGAGGGGCTGGTGATTCTGTGTTCTGTGGGTGGGGTCTTTTCTGTGGTACTGGTTGTGTTTGGTGTGACTGTAACGGTGGTGGGGTGCTCTGGATGTTGGTGCTGTGAACTGGAGGGGGTGAACTGTGGTGGTGGTGACTGGACAGCGGGTAGCTGGGCCAGGGGATGGTGGCCATTGTGATGGGTGCTCTGTGTGTACAGGTTGGCTGTGCTGCTTGGGTGCACTGGTGGGGTTGTTGGTGTGCTGTGGTTCGGCTGAGTGGACTGATGGCCCTGTGTGGGGGCTGTGTATTGGTTTGGATGTGACATGAGGGATGTTGACTGTGTAGGGGGGGTGCTGGTGACGGACTTGGTGGTGCTGGTGCGCGTTTGTGGTGGGGGTGCTGAAACTGGGAAAACAGGGGGGCTTGCTTGGTGGGGGGTTCTTGGGGACTGCAGCTGGATGTGTGGTGATTTGGTTGCTGGTGTGGCTGTGGTTGGCGTGGTGGGTTGCTGCTGTGTGTGGCCTTGATGTGCTAAATGTGGTGGTGCTGGTGTGGCTGGTGGCAGGGAGGGGGAGCTGTAAGAGCTTGCCTGGTTGTAGATGATGGACGTGCTGTGGTGTGGTGGGGGATTGCTGTGCAGACTGAGCAGTCTGTTATGACTGGATGCAGTGTGCTTGGTGGTGGCACTGGTGAGGAAACTGAGTTGACTTGCTGGGGGGACTTTGTGAGGGTGTGGCAGAGGTGGTTGTGACTGACTTGGGCAGTTGAGATTGTGGGTGATTTGGGTTTATCTTTGATGTGTGTGCTGGTGGGGGCGAGTTGTGCTGATGTGGTGTGTGGATTGTACTGCTGCTGTGTGTCTGCTAGTGGGCTGTGTGTTCTGGGACTGGTGAACTTTTTGTGATGGCTGTTGTAGGTGCTGACTGAAAACTATGCTCCTGAGGTCTGTGGGGTGTTGTACTGGTGTGGTGATGGGGTGGTGTGGAGTTCTGGTGGACTAGTGGATGGGTGCTGGGTGACTGGGACAGCTTCTGCTGTGGGTTGGAGCTGGTGCTCGTGGTGTGGAATTGGTTGTTGGTTTGCCTGGCCTGAACTGCTGTGGTGTGCTGCTGTGAACTGGGACAGTGTGTGTGCACCTGGTGAGAAAAAAAGTGTCCTGGACTGCTGTGCTGTGTACTGGGGATCTGCTGGTGCCGTGGCTGTGTTAACTGTGATTATGTTTGTAGGGATGTGACAGGACCTGGGGAGGCAGGGTTGGTCTGGGGGCTAGGTTGGACTGATGGTATGTGTGGGGTGGACTGAGACTGTGGCGGACAGGTGCGTGTGACTGTTTGGTGGGGTTGCATGGTGTGGGTAGGACTTGAGGGCTAGTGGAGCACTGGTGGTGCAGGACCCCCCCCCCCCCCTTGTGGGGGTCGTTGATGCTGTGACTGTGTGCTGACTGTTTTGGGTGTCTGTCGTGTCAGGACTGTTTGAGAAGGTTGGGGGAACTGTTTGGGTGGGCGCTGTGGCCCACTGGGTGGAATGAATGACTGCCTGTGGTGGGGGTGGTGTGTGGGTGTAATGCTGGGCTGAATGTGGGTGCTGTGGTGAGCTGGAGTTGACTGTGCGGCTGACTGAGGGACTGGAGTGTGTGTTTTGTTGGCTGGGGCTGACTGGGTGAGGAAACTGTGGTGGTTGAGTGCCTGCTGTGAGTGGTTGCTGATTGTAATGTGTGCTGTGGCTGAGATGTCTGGGGTTGGTGCTAGACTGGTTGGCAGGGCCCTGGTGTGTTGGCTGCTGGGATGTGGTGGCTGTGTGTCGTGACTGGAGGACTGCTTTGTTGCTGTGGGGGTGTGGCTGCCTGGCTTGGGGGCTCTTGGGTGTGGGGTGCACTGGCCTGGCTTACTGCTTTGGTGTGACTGGACTGTGGACTGCTGGGGGGTTGTGAGCACTGAACTGTGGAACTTGGTGTGGTAGCTGACATACTTGCGTGTTTAACTGCTGACTGACCCTGCTGCAGGCTAGGTGTGTGTGGGTTTGCTGTGACATGGAGCAGTTGGGGGGACTGGCATGACTGTGGTGACAGTAGTGGGCTGTGGGGCTCGGTTCTGGAGGTGCTGTGTTGCAGGGGGGGTGTGGATCTGCTGAGCTGGGTTTGAGGACAGGTGGATGGTGGGTTGTGGTGTGGATGGGTGGAGGAGTGTGTGTTGAGACTTCGGTGGTTGAATGTGCGATTGATGAAGTGAGTTGAACTTCTGGACTGACTGTCGTGGGTGGTGGTGTTTGTTACTGTGTGGCTGGTCGCGGTGATTATGTGCTGGTGGGTGTGGCTGGGTGGTTGATCGTATTGACGGAGGTTGAGATGTTGGTTTGTGGGCATGGACTGAAGGTGGTTGGGTGTGGCTGGCCTTGGGTCACTCTGATGGCGAGGATGTTGATGTCTGGAGTGGCTGTGATGTGACATGCTGGACTGACTGCTGGCTGTGTACTGGGGTGACTGGCTGTTGTTGCTGGTGCCTGGGGTGTGAGCTGCAGCTGCATTGACAATACAGATGGATGTTGGTGGTTGGTTCTGCCGTGCCTGGGGTGCGCTCTGTGTGTTTGGATGGTGATGACTGCTGCAGTGGGCCTGTGGTGCTGTGAGTCTGACTGTGGGTGGTTGATGGGTGTGTGGGGTCAGCTGGTCGCGTGTGTACTGGGCTGTGGAGTTTGGTGATGCTCGAGGGGTGGCTGGGCTGGTGTGTGGGTAGGTGTGGTGAACTCGTTAAGACGCTGGGGCTGGTTGCTGGGGACATGGGCTGGTCGTGTGTGGGCACTGTGTGTTGGTGAACAGTGAGTGGGCGATGCTGTGTTGGGGGATCGACTGATGGGGAGTTGGTGGTGGGGGGGCGACTGTGGGTGACTGTGGTTCTGGGTGTGACAGTTGCGGTGGGTGAAGTAGTGGCTGGCTGCTGTGGGGGTGGGGGTTGGATGTGTGGTTGGGGGGCTGCTGGGTGTGCCTGTGTGATGGGGTGGTGTGTGACTACCAGGGGGATTGTGTGGGCTGGTGTGGGAAACTGTTGTGCTGATGTGGGGGACTGTGCAGGGTGTAACTATGGGACTGTATGACCCTGCTGCTGAATGTTGGGTTAGGACTGTGCCTGCCTGACGACTTGTGTGGGTTGAAACTGTGGTTGTGGGGGTGGACTGCTGGGGTGTGTTGTGCATTGTGGCTGTAAATTTGTTGGGGCGGGTGTGGTGGAGTGTTGTGGAACAGGAAGCTGGGCTTGGTGGATGTGGCCTGTGCTCGGCAGGGAGTGGTTGTGGGTGATGGGTGGTGGCTGCTGATGGATTGATTGGTGGACTGCTGTGGGGGTTTTGATTGCTGACTGTCTGTCTGCCTGGTGGACTGGGACTGTTCCTGTGCAGGGGAAACTGAGTGGTGTTCTGGAACTGACTTGATTGATTGTGGAAGTTTGGTGGACTGGTAGGGAACTGGGCTGCTGAGAAATGTGATGTGTGGACTGTGCTGTGTGCGGGTGCTGATGTGATGGTTGGGGGGGACAGCAGTAGCTGCTATAGTGTCTGGACTGTGGGGTGTTGAGGTTGTGGAGTGGTGATGGGTTGACTGAACGAACATGTGGGGGTGTGTGCTGGGGTGCTGGAAATGTGGTGTGGACTGTTGGTGAACTGGGGCTGGGGTTGGACTGTGCGGGGGCTGGGGTTTTGGGTGGAGACTGGGTGGTGACTGGATTGTGGAAAACCTGGTGCTGACTTGGTGGGGGCTTACTTGGGGCAATGACTGTTGGTACTTGTGGAGACTGTGTTCTGGAGTGTGGGTGACTGGACTGGAGCACTGGTTGATGTGTGCCTGGGCTGGGATGGACACACAGGCTGTGTTGGTGCAGGTGCTGGCTGGCTGTGGGGCATGGGTGTGTGTGGAACAGGACTGTGGGTGTGGTGGGTTGTGTGAGGAGTGGAACTGTGTGCTGAGTGGGGCTGGTGGTGACTGAACTGTGGTGTTTGTGAGCTGTGTGGTGGGCAAACCTGCTGGTTGACTGGTGAGGATGGCTGTGCGTGACAGTGGTGGCTGTGTGGGTGGTGTGGATGGGATGTCCTCCTGCCTGGGTGCTGATGGTGTGGGAGGCTGGGCGTCTGTTGGTCATGGTGAGTGGTGGCTAGGACTGTGGCTTTGACTGTGTCGGGTGGGAAACTGACTGTGTGTGTGTGGGCTGGTGGGTGTTGGATGACGTGGACTGGGGGGCCTGGAACCTTGGGGGGGTGACTGTGTGACATGGGGTAGTGAACTGTGCGTGGGGGGGTGGTGGGGTGGGTGTGTGTTGGTGAATGGTGTGGTGGGGCTGGCGTGGGGTTGGAGTGTTGTGGGTGGTGTGGGGGGACTGCTGTGCAGCATGAGTGGTGGTGCTGACTCTAAATGTAGATACTGCTGTTGGATGGAACTGGACTGGATGCATACTGGAGTGGGCATGTTGGAGGTTCTGGATGACTGTGTGTGGGTGTGGCTGGCTGTGGGATGGGGAGGGAATACTGAGTGTGCTGGATGTGGGGCGTGAGAAAGACTGGACTGTGGAACACCTGGAACTGGGCTGATGTGGGCTGGGGGGCTTGAGGCTGTGGGTGGCTGGGTTGAGGGTGTGTGGTGGTTGGTGTGGGGTGGTTGTCAGATGTGGTGGTAGGGTGGGTGGTGCTGGGTGTGTGGTGTTGTCCCTGACAGGACTGACTGCTGTGGGACGTGGTTTTGGGTGTTAGTATTGGTAAGTTTGGTGGTGGTGCGGGAGCAGAGCTGTGTCGAGTGTGGGCCGTGTGCTGCAGGGGCTTGTGGTGTGGACTGGGCGGGGTGAGGCTGGGGTGACTTTTACTTGTGGGCGGGTGGCTGGAAAAACTGACTGCTGTGGGTGTGATTTGTGCGACCTGGCTGGGGACTGTGTCACTACTGGGTGTTTTGTGACTGTCTGTTGTGTTGGGTGAATGGAGGGAGCGACTGGGACCTGGTGGCGCTGATGGGTGGGAGTTGTTGGAGTTGTGGTGACTTGTGGTGGAGCTGGAGGTTGGACTGCTGTGTGTGTGGGGGTGCTGTGTAGCTGTGATTGGTATATCTTCTGGAGAGGTGTGTGTTAGACTCTGTCACTTACTGTGCTGTGTTGTGCTTGGGAGGGTGGTGTGGCTGGGGGGAGTTGCAGCAGGTGTGCTGGAACATTGAACTAGTGTGGAGAACTGGGGCTGCTGGACAGGTCTGGGGAATGGTGGGGTGCGGCTGTTGTGTGTGGTGACTGGTGTGCTGGGTGAGGACTGTGTGTTGTAGACTGTGTGTTGTGGAGTTTGGCAGTGTGACTGGACTGCTCTATGGGCTGGGTAGTGGGGTGGCACGTTGTTATGTTGAGGACTGGAAACCCCCCCTGGGGGAACTGGGAAACTGGCTTGAAGATGGACTGTGATGGTGGGAGGTGTGGGGAGAGGATGCTGTGGGGCTGGGGTGGGCTGGCTGTGTGTGGTGTGTAAGTATGGCTGTGGTAATGTGTGGTTGGGACTGGCAGAGTGCCCTGATGTGGTGGAGTGTGTGGCTGTTGCTGTGTGGTGGGATGGTGGGGTTTGCTGACTGGGGTGTGTGCTGGGGTGGTGTGGGGGCATTGCTGCTGGGTTGGGTGCCTGGAGGAAACTGCTGGTGTGGAGATGTGTGCTGCTGGTTGATGGTGCTGGTGCATGACAGGTTTTGAACTGTGGCTGTTGGGGGTGAAAACTTGTGTCTGTGGCTGTCTGTATGCTGGCCAGTGTGGTGGTGCTGGGGGGGCTGCTGGGTGTGGCTGATGTTGTGGGACTGGGAGGTGTGTGGGACTAGTGGACTGGTTTGCTGGGTGGGTGCTGGTGGCGCTGCCTGTGGCTGTGTGTGGTTGCTGGGGGGGGGACTGTGCTGTGGCGGGCAGAGGTGCTGTAAGGGGGGATGTGGTGTGGCTGTGTGGTGTGACTGGGACTGTGTGTGTTGTGATCACCCCCCTTTGGAACTGAAAAAGGGGCTGGTGGGCTGCGGCTGGACCCTGTGTAGAAATATGGATAGGTTACTTGTGTGGGCTGGAACTGTGTTGTGGGTGTGGGGGGTGTGCTGATGCTGGATTGGAGGTGCGTGGGTGGGATGACTTGACTGGCTGGGGTGCTGCCGCTGGGTAGGTGTGTCTGAGTGTGATGGGGTTCTGGATGAAATGTACTAATGACTGGCCTTGTGTTGGGGTTGAAAGTGTGGGGGTGGAGGGGCTGGGAACTGGGTGTCAGGGGCTTAAAACAGTGTTGTGTGTGTGTGGGAGGTTGTTGGTGTTGTGTGACATTTGGTGCTGAGGAAAACTGCAGCATGAACTGTGGCTGGTGGTGGCTGTGTCTGCTCAGAGGCTGCGTGGACTATTTCTGGGTGTGTGGGGGGCTGGCTGGTGGTGACTGGGGCCGTGAAACTTCAGCTGTGGTGGGAAGGACAGTACTTTGGTGGGTAGTGACTGTGTGGGAGATGCTGGTCGGTGGTTTGGAGGACAGGTGTGGTGGTGTTGTGGACTGGTGCCAGGGGGACTGGTGATGTACAGCATGGTTGTACTGGGGGCTGCAGCACTGCTTCTGGGGTGGGGGTGTTGCTGGTAGTGACTGGGGGGGTAGTGCTGGACTGAACAGAGAACTTGGGCTTGGGGTCTGTGGTGAGGTGGTTGAGTAGTGGGGTTGGAGTTGGAGGATTCTGTGGCTGATGTGGCACGTGTGGATGAGACTGTGGTGTGTAATGGTGATGAGCTGTGGGGGCTGCTGGAAGTGAGGCTTTGGTTGTGTCACAAAACTGTGTGCTGGTAGTGGATGAGTGCTGTGCTTGTGGGGAGGGTGGAAACAGATTGCGTGTGCTGTATGTGATGTGGCTTGTGGATTTGGGTTATGGGGTGTGACTGGCTGCTGTGGCTGTTGATGTGGGGGATTGGGTGATGTGAGGGTGGCACTGCGTTGGTGGGATTGGGGTCCTGGCAGTTGGATGCTGCTTGATGGTGTGTGGGGGGCTGTGGTGATTGATGTTGGTGATGGTGGCTGGGGTGTGAGGCTGCTGGATGGGGACATGGACTGTAGGACTTGTTATGGCGCTGACTGACCTGGTGCTGGCTGCCTGTTTGTGGGTGACTGGTTTGGGTTACAGGACGCTGTCTGGTGTGTGTTAGTATCTGGCTGTGGTGTGTGGACATCTGTGACGTATGTGGAAAACAGGGCAACTGTAACTGGGGGTTGAGTTGGAGAACTGGTTAGGACAGGGGAGTGTGGGGGTCTTGAACTTTGTGTGTGATGTGGGGTGAAAAACTGCTGGCTGCAGTTACTGACTGTTGTGGAATAGATGACTGTGCTGTGGGAGAAACTGTGGGGTGGGGAGCTGGGAGTGTGACTGGTGGGTCGGGCATGTTGACTTTGAAAACTGCGGTGAGTTGGTGTAGTGTCGGGATGGAACAGGTGGGGGGATGGACTGTGCTGGTCTGGCACTGCAAACTGGAGTGTGGTAGCTGTGGTGGTGGGGACTGTGTTGCGGTTGAGCTGTGTGTGTGGGTTGTAGCTGCTGTACTGTGAGGGGGACTGCTGTGAGATGGACAGTGGACTTGTGGTGTGTGGGATTTGACTGGCTGTGGCTGGGTGGAACTGTGTGGCTGAGGGGGTCTGACTGGTGTGTTGATGTGGGGAGGGTGGATGGACTGCTGGGATATGGGGACTGGTGTTGGTGAGGTGGACTGTGATTAGTGGGTGGACTCGAACTGTGCTGGGTGTGGCTGGTCGGGGTGGCTGTCTTGACAGTAGACAACTGGGTTGGTGTAGCTGGATACTTGTGGTGTAGGGTGAAACTGGCGCTTGGGGGAGTGTTGCCAGTAGGGTGAACTGCTACTGCTGCAGGTGTGTCGTGGTGTGTGTGACTTGGCGGTTGCCAGTGATGTGTTGTGTCTGCCAGGCGGGGGTGGGTGTGGGACTTGTTGAGTGGTGGCTGGTGGTCTGTGATTGCAGAACTGTTAGGATGGGTGGGCTAGCGAGGACAGGTTGTGTGTTGCTGTGAATGTGGGTTAGGTGATGTGATCTTTGAGGGAAAACTGCTGTGGGATGTGTTTGTTGGGTGGGCTGTGCTGTGTTTGAGGCTGGATGCCTTTGGCTGATTGGATGAAGGAATGGATGGTGTGCTGGTGGTGGGGGGGGGATGCTGTGGCTGAGGGGGGAAACTGGGTTGGGGTTTTGTGTGAGAGGGGGGGGTCGCTGGGGGGATACTGGGCAGTTGAGGGACATGTTGTGCTGTGGACAAGTAGGATGTGTGAACTGGCTAGTGGCCTGTGTGGGTGGGTACTGTGCCTGTGTTGTCTATACTGGGTTTTGATTTTGGGTGGCTGTGTGAAGAACTGGATGTGAGTTAGCCTGGATGGGATACTGTGTGTGGTGCTGTGTGAGACTGTGGGGTAGAATACTGGGTGCAGGGAACTGGGCTGGTGGAACTGTACCTGACAGTGTTGTGGCTGCGTGGTTGGTGCACATTGTTTAATGCTGATCAGACTGTGCCTGCGTACAAGATGCTGGCTGGGGCTGGGCACTGGCTGATGTCGCTGGGCAACTGTGGTGCTGTGCTTCATTGACTTGTGTGAGTGGTGCTGATGTGACTTCAGGGTGTGAATGTCTGTTGCTGCAGGTGACAGAGAGGGGTCTGGGTGTGTGGATGGATGTGTAGTGCTGGACTTGTGTGTGGCAGTGTAGCTGAGTGTGGTGTGCTGTGGGCAGTTTTGACTGTTCTGGTGTGGTAAGCTTTGTCTTGTGAGGGATGGCTAGTAGCAACGTGAACATGTTGAGTTGTTTGAGCTGGTGTGTGATGGGTCTGAAGGCCAAGTTGGCGGGAATTCATTCATGGGCTCGGAGGAGGCACTGTGCTTGTGGTGTTACTGACTGTGTGATCACTGTGGGTGTGTGTGGGGCTGGGGACTGACTGATGATGGGCTGGTGTGGAGTGCCATTGACTGACTGTGGGGGCCTGTTTGTATTTGGCTGGGGCTGTGTGACTGTGTGGGGCTGTGGAACGTGTGGGCTGCTGTGTGTGTTGGTACTCTGTGGGGCATGCTGTGTGTGGGCTGGGAACTGTTGAGGGCTGGCTGGTGTGAACTGGTGTTTACTGACTGGGGACTGTGACTGTGTAGTGTGAGGCTGGTGTGGAGCTGTGGGTGGTGGCTTGAGCTGAACATAACATGGACTGAGGCTGCTGACGTGGGTCCTGACTGCTGGATAGTGGTGCACTGGCTGGACTGTGGGGGGCTGGTGGTTGGTGGTGCTGTGCTGGTTGGTGCCTGGGTGGTGTGAGTTGCTGTGGACTTGGGGGCCCTGTGGGTGGTTGCCTGGTTGTGCCTGTGTGGATGGACCTGTAGGGGCGTTACTGGTGCAGCTGCGCTGGCTGGTGGGCTGTGCTGTGCTGGTGCACAGGCTTGCGTGTGGTGAGCTGAGCCTGGTGACAGGCACAGGGCCTGTCTGTGGGGAATGTGTGGCAGTGTGTTGTTGTTGGTGTGGACTGCGTGGCCTGGGGGGGGCTGTGAGAGTGTTGAGTGTGAACTTTGGGATGCTGGTGAACTGGGGGTGGCCAGGAACTGGCTGCCTGGGTGTGCTAGGGAGAACCGGGGGTGAACTGTTGGGGGCTTTTTGTGCTGGAGGCATTGGGTGGGGCTGGGGCATGCTGGGGGGTGGGTGGTGGTGGGAGTGTGCAGGCAAAAACACTGCATTGAAATGGACTGGGATGTATGGTGTGGTGAGGCTGGGTAGTCGTGGGAGGGCTAACTGCTTGGGCTGGTGGACTGATGTGGAACTGACTGAACTGGTAACTTGGGTTTGTGGGTGTTGCTGCTGCTAGGGGATGGGTGGCTGGTGCCAGTTGTTGTGGACTGTGCGACTGTGAAAGGCTGATGGGTGGAGTGGTAATGCTCTGGTGCTGACTGTGACTGTGTTACTGGGTGGTGGTGAGCGGTGTGGTGGCTGCTGATGTGTGGTTTGTGTGCTGATGGGTAGCGTGGTTGCTGGACTTCTGTGCTTACTGCAACTGAACTTGTGGCATCAGCTGTTTGATGCATGCCAGTGGATGAAGTGTGTATGATGAACTTGGGAGTTTTGTGGATGAATGGCCAGGGCGGTGTGTTGCTGTGCTGGTAAACTTCAGTGCCTGTGGGAGAAAACTGTGTGTGTATGATGCGCAGGCAGTACCGTACGGTGGTTGGAATGGTTGTTGCATGTGCGCTTTGGAACTTTGCTGGGAGTGTGGACTGACCTGATACTGGGCATGGACTTTTGACTGGTGACTTTGTGTGGCTGGACTGTGTACTGGTGGAAATGGCTGTGTGTGGAGTGGTGGACTGTTATGGTGAAGCGTGGTGTACTGGGACAGTGTAGGTGGTGAATGAACTGCTGGCTTTACTGTGTGTGTGCACTGCTGGGGGGTGGTACTGTGCTTGGATGATGGTGTGACGGACTGGGTGTAAGCTTGTGGTGGGGACTGTGGTGAAAACTGCTGTGGGGTGGGGTTTGTGCTGTGTGTGTAACTGGGGTGTGTGGGTGGGACTGCTGATGAGGGTGGTGGGGATGGAATAGGAGGTGACTGTGGGGGACTGGGTTGGCGTGCTTGTGTCTTTGGTGCCTGGCATGGTGTGACCCCCCTGGTGTGGTGGGGTGCTGTGGGTAACTGGTGGGGTGGGCTGTGTGGTGCTGTGTTGTGACGGGAAACTCTCTGTATTGCTGAGGTGTGTGGATGGGATGGGTGGAGGTGAGTGAGGGTGTTGTGCTGACTGTAAACTGCTGTGCTGCATTGACAGTGGTGGTACTGAACTGGTTGAATGTGCTGATGACTTGCTGAGAGCTGGGCTGTGGTGTGTCGTGGGTAACAGCCATGCAAACTGTGACTGGAGCTGATGTGTTATGGTGATGTGCGGTCTAGGGCTGGGTGGGGCTGTTGGGCTGTGTGTGGTGGTTGTTGACGTGCGCTGCTGGACCTGGAGTGTGTCAGTGCTGTACTGGGTGCTGACTGGGACTGCTGGTGACTGATGTTGCTGGGCTGCTGTGGTGGTGGTGTACTGGGCGTGGTGAGTGACTGGCTGCAGGAATGCTTCGCTGCATGTGGGGGCATGCCAGCGGGTGCTGGTAGTCTGTGCTGGTGGTCATGTGCAGGGGGGCCATGAATTTGCTGGGACAAGCTGTGAAGGGACTGTGAATGGAGAGATGTGGGGCTGGGATGTGTTGAGCCTGTATTGACTGATTGAGGGGTGTGCGCGTGTCTGCGTGTTGGGTGAATGGTACGGCTTTGGGTGCTGCAGGGGTGCTGGTTGATGTGTTTTGCTGGTGGATTGGTGTTGAGACTGTGTGTGTGTTGTGGGGGTCTGGAACTGTGTGGAATGCTGACTTATGGGGAGTGTGTGGGGGGTGGTGTGGTGAGGGAGTGACGTAACAGCTGTGCTGCATGTGGTGGTTGTGCACTGACTGGCTGCTTGACTGTTGTAACAGTCGTAACGGTAGGGCTGACTGTGCTGGTGGAACTGAGGTGGTGGGCTGTAGTGACTGCAGGTTTTTTTTGGTAGGGTGGCTGGGAGACTGGGGTGGGCTGTGTGTTTGGCTGGGGGGTGCTGGCTGGTGTGTGGCCTGGAGTGTTAGGCTGTGGTGGGTGCTGTACTGTGGGGAGTGTGTGGCTGTGGCTCGACCTTGTTTTGACTGGGATCTGGACTGTGTGTGGGACTGACTGCTGTGGTGTGTGATGTATGTGAGGGGTTGGCTGGGAACCTGTGGTGGGTGACTGTGTGTGAAACTGGTGGTGGGAGTGACTGGGGCATGGCTTTGCTCTTGGATGGGATGGGAACTGCTGTGACTGTGTGGGAAACTGTGGAGTGGTGAACTGCGGAACTGGCTTTGGGTGAGCCTGGCAGGTGATTGAATGTTGTGTGCAACTTGGCTGGGTGACTGGTTGCTTGAGGTGGGTGGGACTGTTGGGTGTTTGGGCTGCTGGGGACTGGGCTGCTGTGACTGCTGGGGGATACTAGGTGGAGGTGGGTGTACTGTGAGCTGAGGGTGGGAAGCTGATGGGAGGACTGGGCTGTGGGTGTAGTGGATGGTGCGAGGGACCCTTGCGTGCAGCGCAGGCTGACTGAACTGTGTGTGCTGTGCTGGGGGATGGCTTCGGGGGACGGTTGCCTGGTGTTGCTGACTGGGTTGGCAGTGGTGTGTGTACTGGAGAGTGGGTGATTGTAACTGGTGCTGTGGTTGCTGGTGTGACTGAGTGCAGACCTGACTGTGTGGCTGCTGTGGGGGGGGGGTTGTGTGCTGTGTGGGCTTGGGCTTATTTGATGATGTGGAGTAAGATGGCACTGGTGCTGAGTGTTTGGGTGTGATGACTGGGAGGAGGTGGGAGCTGTGTGGTGGGTTGTTGATGTGGGCTGCTGTGGTGCACTGGTGGTGTGGCACTTTTGGGTTGTGTTGTGGTGGGGACCTGATTGGTAGGGGGTGCTCGGGGAAGTCTGGTCTGGCTGGACATGCTGCGTGGGTCGTGTGGACCTGGGTGGGGCGATGATGTGTGACAGGGATGACTGGGGGGACTGGACTGGTGGGAACTGTGTGACTGGGTGTGAGCTGTGGTGGTTTGCATGGCCTGTGGACTGTGATGTTGTTGTGGGGGCTGGTTGTGGAACTGGGGCGGCTGCCTGGAGTTGACAGGGGTGTCTGGTGGCCTGGGTGTGGGGGTGAACTGATGCAGGTCTTTGGTGGGTGGGTTAGCTTACTGGTGTGCCTGGGTCGAATGATGGGTGTTGACAGACCAGGGCCAGGGCGATGTGGTGGTTGGCTCTGGGTGGAGAGGGACTGGGACTGGGGTACTGTGGTTGTGGCGCTGGGTTGGAGAGTGTGCTGCTGACGACTGCTGACCTGTGGTTGACTGTGGGTGTGCTGTGGCTGTGGGATGTAGACAGTTATGCTGATGTTGGCTGGTCTGGACAAGGCTGGCTGGGGTGTGAAACTGATGCTGTAGAATGTGTGATCTGTAGGGGCTGCTGTGTGCTGGGGGTGTGTGGACTGTGTGATGTGCTGATGGATGGACTGGGGTGTGACTGACTGATGGTGGCTGCAGGTGACTGTTTCCTTGTGCTGACTGAGTACTGCTTAGCTGGACTTTGGGAGCTTGGATGTGGGATGGTGGACTGGGATTTTTGGTGTGGTGGATTGGACTGAACTCTGGCTGTGTGAACTGATGTGAGCTGGTGCTGGTGAACAGTTTGGTTGCTTGTGTGAGTGAGTGCCACTTGTGATTGTGTTATGACTAGGGGGCAGTGTGGTGGTGGAGCGCTGGGTGCGTGGGTGCGAGCTTGACCTTGCAGTGACTGCATCTGTGGCTCTGCTGGTGGTGGCTGATCTGCAGTGTGGCTGACTGTGTGGGTGCGTCAGAGGTTACTGAACGGCTGCTGATGGAACTGTGGACTGGACTGACTGTGCCGTGGGTAGGACTGGTGGACAGAACTGCTGGTGAGTTTGATGTGCATGGATGGCTGAGGGACTGTGCACTGTTGGACAGAACGTGTGTCACTGTGTGCAGGTGCAGTTTGGTTGGGCTGGTGCTGGCTGGGTTTTGTGGTGGTGGGATGGGGTCTGTGGGTGGTGGCCTGACTTCTGGACTGGTGTGCTGTGTGGGACAGGGTCTGGTGTGTAACTGGTGACTCTGGTGATGTGTGGTGGTGTAGGACAGTGCCTGGTGGTGTGCTGGTGGATGGTGTGAGTGTTGGGCTGGCTGGGGGGGATGTGATGCATGCTACTGCACTGCCTGCTGAAGTGTGCTGACTGAGGATGTGTGACTGGATGTGTGCTGTGTGGGTTGAACTGGGGGCTGGCTGATGTTGGGACGTAGGTGTGGTGCTGGTGTGATGGGACTTGTAACTGTTGGTCTTTGAAATGTGTGCTGAAGGGGTGTGGGGTGGGGGTTTCCTGTGTCGCGAGTGGCTGTGTGGGGGATAGCTGGTGGAACAGTGACTGGGTGTGTGTGGCTGGTGACTGGAGTGGTGTGTGTTGTGACTGCTGGGGGTGTGGCTGGGGTGTGTGTGCTGTGGGATGACTGGTGGGACTGCTGCTGACTGGGGGTTGGGTGGGGGGTGAGTGCCTGGGTGAGCTGTATGGTGCTGTGTTTGTTGTTTAGGGTGAGTGTGTGGGGACTAGTGGTGGGGGCATGGGGTGAGGTGGTGCTACTGGGTGTGATGACACTGAGGAAGACTGGGGGTGGCGTGGCTGTAGTGTGTGTGTAACTGGGTGGTGGCTGTGGCGGGCTGCAGAGGTGAACTGGTCTGTGTTGTGTGGTGTGTTGTGTGGTGCTGTGGCTGGGGACTGGGCTGGGGTGGTGGTGTGGGGGCTGTGTGTGCTGTGCTGGCTGAGACGTGGGGGCTGTGTGGTGTGCTGACTGTGTGACTGGGTGCTGGCTGGTGGGCATGGGGGTGGCTCTTGGAACCAGGTGGTGACTGAACTGGGGTGGTGGGCCCTGGCTCAAACAACTGGGGGTGCATGGCTGATGGCCTGTGTTGACTGGTGGTGGACTGGGCTCTGTCTTGGCTTGCAGGGGTGTGCTGGTGATGTGGTGGAGGCTGGGTGTGGTGGTGTGTGGCTGTGGCTGTTGGGTGGAGGGCTGGCTGTAGTGGGTGTGGGTGTTGCTGGGCTGGGTGGGGTGTGTGTTGACTGTGGCGATGTGTGGGACTGCTGGTGTGGACTTCTGGGTGGGAGCTTGACAGTGTGAGGCCATGGGAGTGTTGGAAGGGCTTGCGTGGGACTGTCTGTGTTGGGGTGTGTATGGGTTACTGGTGGTGTTGGTGCTGATACTGGGTGTTGGCTGTTGTTGGGGTGGGTGTGTGATAGACTTGGTGTAGCGGGGTCGCTGCTTTGGTGTGGGGTGGAATGTTGGATGGGGGGGTGAGGTGGGGAAAACTGTGTATTGTGGTACTAGTGTGTGGAACTGTGGAGGGTGTTCGGTGTGAAGTTGGGTTAGTTAGGGCTGACTTGGTGGGGTTGGGTGCTTTGGGTGGGTGAATGGTGCGAGCTGCAGGGGGGCTGAGGATGGGGTGGTGTGTGGCTCTGGCTGGGTGGTTGGTGGTGGTGTTGGGACAGGCTGGGCTGGAGGGTGGTGACTGGAGATGACTGGTGTTAGTGGGTGGGTGCTTGACTTTGGTGTGTTGCTGCTGATGTGGCACTGGGAAATGGGGTGGGTATGGTGGACTGTGTTTGATGATATGGTATGGCGTGAAGGTGGTGATTGCATAGCTGGGATGTTCTGGGTGACTGCTAGACTTGATGTCTGGGTGCTGGTGCTGGTGTGGGTGGGCTAGGTTGCTTTGCAGGATGGGTTGTGGCCGTTGTGGTGAAGAAAATGGGGGCTGACCATGGGGTTGTGGGGGGGGGATGCTGTGACAGTGGGTTACGTGGGAATGCATGGGGACTGGGCTGGCTTGGGGACTGACTGGGCTTGTGGTTGTGAGATGGTCTGGCTGGGGTGCGGGCTGGATGGCTGGGATGGTGTGGAGGTTTGACTGGGGCCTGAGTGGTCATGTGGGGTCGGCTGGTGGTGGCAATGGGTGGACTGGGGTGGGGTTGTGGGGGACATGCCAGTGCTTGGGACTTGTGTGGTGTGGTGACCTGACAGGACTGGCATGCTAGATTGTGTAGTTTGCTCTGGGTGGGTGTTCGTGTAGCTTGTGTGGTTGGGCTACTGGTGTGGGTGAACTGGTACTGGTGCTGGGGAGTGTGGTGGAACTGCTGACAGTGTGCTGCGTGACTGCATGTTAGGTGCACTGGGTGTCTGAGTTGGTGAGACTGTGTGACTGGTTAAACTGAGTCAGTGGTGGTGGACTGTGATGTGTGTGATACAGGTGATGATGCTGTGCTTGATGACTGTAAAGGACTTGTGCTTTGTGCTGCTGCCTGCTGGCTGCGTTGGTGGCAACAGGGGATGAGGCTGCTAGTTGGTGAACTGCCTGCTTGTGGTGGACTGCTGGTGCTGGTGCCTGTGCACATGTGGGAGTTGGTTAACTGATGGTTGTGAGGCTGTGGGAAACCCCTGGGGGGGGGGAAAGCTGAGGACTGTGGGGGTGAGGTGTGTGGGGGCAGCTGAGATGGCTGGGGTGGGGAACTGGATATCTGGTGTTGCCTGGCTGTGCTGGCTGGTGTGTGGGGGGGTGGTAGGATGGGTGACTGGGTAGCAACTGGTGTGTAGACTGGGTGGGTGGGCAACTGCTGTTAACTGAGGTGCTGGAGCCCTGTGTGACTGTGCTGTGATGGGCTGTTGCAATGGTGTGCATGTTGGAGGTTGCCTGTGGTAGACTTGTTGGGAACAGTCGTTTGCTGGCTGGGGCTGTGGGTGACTGGGGGAGTTAGGTGCTTGTTGGACTGTGGGCTGTGTGTGCAAACTGATGGGTGGCTGGGTGTGGCAGTCGATGGTGTGTGCGTTGTGTGTGGTGGTGGTGCTGACCGTGGCTGTGCTGTGGCTGCTGTGTTTGGTGGGTGTGGGATGAACCCTTGGCCTGGCAGGGCCTGTGCTGGTGATGTTGGGCTGTGGGTGACGGACAGAGGTGGTGTGGCACTGGAACTGTGTGTGTGGGGGGGTGTGTACTGATGAACTGATGCTGGGCTTGGAGTTGGTGTTGTGGTGCTGTGGTGGGGCCTGTTGTGGCCTGTGTGCTGGGGCTGATGATGCGGTGACTGTGCTGTGTGCTGTGATGGGTGTGTTGGGCGGTGTTGGTGGCTGCTGGTGTGTGGTGCTGGTGATGGCTTGTTCGCTGTCTGTTTGTGCTGGACTGGTGGATGGTGATGGAGACTGGTGGAAAAACTGTGACATGTGTGTGATGTGCTGGGAGCTGACTGTGTTCTTGTGTAAATGGTACGTTGTGAGTTGGTGGATGTGGGGTGTTGACTGGCGACTTGCTGTGCTTGCTGTGGACTGTGTTGGGCTGTGAAAAACTGTACTGCTGTGTGGACTTGACTGTCTGTGGTTGTGTGTGTGCTGGGTGGCTGGGTTGTAGGACTGCTGGGGTGACTGGTTGTTTTGTGAACTTGGTGAACTGCATTTACTGTGTGTGGCGATGATGTGACTGGCTGACGGGGATGGACTGGAGGTCTGGGAACTGCATGGGCATCTGGATGGTGCAGGTATCTTGAGTGTGACTGGTTGGATGTGGAGGGACTGGTTTGCTGGGGTGTGCGTGTTTTCTGACTGAATACTGTGCATACTGCTGTGTGGGCTTTGCTGGATGGCTGACGATTGAACAGTATGACTTGTCGTGTACTGAACTGGGACTGGAACTTGTGATGGTGGCTGAGTGGGGCTTGGGGGGTGCTGTGTGACTGGTGTATTGCTAGGTGATGTGTGGACTGCTGCTGTGGAGTACTGCAGGGAACTGCTGGGTTGTGCTGTGGCCTTGGTCTGGGACTGCTGGTGGACTGCTGGACTGACTGGTGTGGGTGGAACAGGGATGTGCCTGGTTATACTGGTTGTTGGATGTGGTGGGTAGATGTGGTGGTGGGGAGGAGTGGATGGATGTGATGTGGCTGGGGCTTGGGAGTAATGGAGTGGCCAACTGTGCTGGCTGTCTGTGTGGCTCTGGTGGGCTGTGCGGGGGCTTGCTGTGATGTGGGCTGCAGCTGGTGTGTGTGGACTGGTGGTCTGGATAGTTGGTTGGGTGGTGGATGTGTGCCGGAGCTGTGTGTGTGGTGGCTGAAAGGGGATTAGCTGCATGTGGTCCCTTGCTGATAACTGCTTTTTGGTCTGTGTTCTATGGTACTGGACTGGGGGTAGACGTGAGGTGGTGGACTGTGGGTTGTGACTGGGTGTTGTTGGGTGCCACTGAACTGTGCTTGTTTGCTTTTGGACGGTGTTAGTGTTGTGCGCGGGCTGTGGAAGGGGGTGGTGTACTAGCTGTGTGTGTGGCTGAATGAGTGTTATGGTGGATGGTGCACTGTGTGGGTGTGGCTGCTGTGCTGGTGTGTGGTAGTGGGGGAAATGGTTGACTGGGAGGCTGGGGGTCTGATGTCGTGTGTCCACGTGGTTGAGGTAGGGTGTATGATGACTGCTGTAGTGGTTGGTGAACTGGTTGGTGGCTGGGCTTGACTGGTTTTCTGCTGCTTGCGGGTGCGACAGCAGTCTGTTGTGGGAACTGGGACTGCTGTGCTGACAGAACGTGGGAACTGGGCTGCTGCTGTGTGTGTGTAAACTGCTGACTGTGGTTGGTGGCTGGCTGGGTTGTGTGGAGATGGTGTGAACTATGAGTGGTGGTGGGCTTTTGGGGGACTGTGACTGTGTGTAGATGTTGGCTGCTGGTGGTGCCTGTGAAACTGTTCTTGGGGTCGTGAACTGTGGTGACTGGTCTGGGTGACTGAAGGTGGGGGGTTTATGCCCTGTACTGTGGGTAACTGACTGGGTGTGTCTGGCTTGGTGTTGTTGTGGGTGTGCACTGGAGTGGGAAGGACTGGTGGCTGTGGCAGGGTGACTGGGGGTGTGATGGAGGGACTGACCAGTGATACGAACTGCTTTAAAACTGGACTGTGTGAGTGATGTGATGTGATGTTCCGTTGCTGCTGATGATTGACTGTGGTGGGGGGGGATTGTCGGGCCTGTGTGGGCTGGCTGGTGTGGGTTGCTGTGGGACTACTGACTGGGTCTGACTTGGGGTCCCTGCTTGGGACAAGTGTTGCTGGCCAGCTGGAATGTGGTGTCTAGACTGGGCAGATTGACTGTGGTGAAGGTGTGTGTGGCTGCTGATTGTATGCTGACTGGTGGTGGCTGCTGCAATGGGTGCAGTTGGTGTTGTGGTGGTTGTGTGGAGGGTAGAGGTCTGGTTGGGGGGGGCTGGACGTGGGGGCAGCTATATACTGGTTGGACTGTTGTGGGAACCCACAGACTGTTTGGTTGGTAGTTGGGGAGAACTGGGTGGAAGGGGAGGAGGGGGGTTTGAGGGAGGGCTGACTGTGAATACTGCCTGAGAGGGATGTGACAGGACTGGTGGGTGGTAGGCTGAACTAGTACTGCTGTGGGTGCCTGACTGGCTGCTGCTGGTGAGGAGCTGCTGTGCCCATTGGTAAGTGTTTCTTGGGTAACTGTGTTGATGGTGTTGTTGTGTTTGGGCTGTTGTGAGGGAACTGTGGTGTATGCTGGTGACTGAGATGGCAGGGTGACCGGACTTGGGTGGGTGGGACGCTTGGTGTGTGAAGTAACTGCGTTGCAGATCTGGCTAGTGGCGTGGCAGGGGCCTGGGAGTGTGTGTGGGTGGCAACGCTGGACTGCTGGATGGGAGCCTTGGGGGAGCTGGTTTGCGTGGCTGTTCTGTGTGGGTGGGGAACATAAAACTGGAGTCGTAGAGATTCTTCTGCTGGCTAGCTTGCTGTATGTGTGAACATGTGCTGTGGGTGGGGAGGGCATTGGCTGACTGTGAGAGGGGATGTGATTGGTGAGCTGGATGTGATGTGGGGACTGGGGATGATCCAAACAAGGTTGTGTACTTATGGGACCTTGGTGTGCTGTGGATGTGTGGGCTGGGGTTGGGCTGTTGCATGGCTGGTGGGTGGGAGATCTGGGGTGTGGGCTGGGTTGACTGGGGAGGGGTTGACTGGTGTTGGGCTGTGGGGACTGAAAACTGGCAGACGCGGTGGTGCTGACTGGAGGGGATGTTTGCAGGGCTGAGTTGTGTGTGGTGCTGGTGGTGTGTGCTGCTGTGCTGTTGAGGCGGGGGGTGTGCTGGGTGGGCTGCTGGGGACTGGGGTGTGATTTGTGGGTGACTGGACGTGGACATGTTTGCTGGCTGTAATGTTGAACAGTGCTGCGTGGCTGTTGGTGCGTGGGGGATGGGTTTGAGATGGACTGGGGAGGCGTGGAGTGAGGACTGGTGGGAACTGGTGGTTGTGGACTTGAAAACTTGTGGACTGCTGGAGTGGTGCAGTGGGGGGACTGTGTCTGAGTGAGGTGTGTATGACTGGGGACTTGGGCTGTGCTGGGGTGTATGTGGATGCTACCAGGCTGATGTGTGTGTTGCTGTTGCTGGGGGTGGAGGTCTGTGATCGGTTTGTGGCTTAGGGTGGTTTGGAGGGCCTGTGATTGTGCAAACAGTGGAAGCTTGGGGTGGACTGTGTTGACTGTGTGTGGACATGCTGGGTTTGTGGCTGCTGCTGTGTTTTGCTGCAGTGGCTGAACGTTGCTGCTGGGCTGATGGTGGTTGCTGGGTGCAACTGCTAGTGGGACAGGTGCTGGGTGACTGTGGGGGGGACTTTTTATGGGTTGTGTGAGAAGCCTGTGTGTAACATTCTGGCTGATAGGCAGTGTTGGGGGGGATGTGTGGGGCTGGGTGGGGCTGGTGCTGCTGGGGTGGGGGAATGGTGCTGATGTAGGGGGTGCCCTGTGTGGGTGGTGGCTGTGGGGTTGGCTGTGGATGCCTGGCGCCTGACTGCTCGTTGCTGTAGTGACTGTGCTGGGTGGTTGGTGGGGTGGGAGGTGGTTTACTGCTGATGAAACTGATGGAGTGTGCACTGGTGTTGGGGGTGTTGTGATGGGCCGTGTGGGCTGTTGGCTGATCTGGTGTGGACTGGGGTTAAGCTGGTGTGGGGCTGACTGAAGTGCCTGCTTGGTCCTGCTGTGGTTTGTTGTGGTGGGGCTGATGGGAACTGTGTGGTGGGGCTAGGTTGTGCGTGTGGTTGTGGGGGTTGTGGGGGGTGGTGTGTGGGGGATGACTGTTGGGGGGGGGTGTAACTGAGGGGGGGGGGGGGCACCTTGTGACTGACATGCTAGAGTTGGCTGTGTGTGTGGGAATGGGATAGAGTGGATGGCTGTGTGGAGGAAACTGTGCTGGCCTGGGTTGCGTGGGGGAGGGCTGCACTGGGGGGGATGCTGCACTGGGCGGAGTGTGGTGGGGCGATGGTTGTGTGGAGAACTGGGGAAAACTGGTGTGGGGTGTATGTCCTGTGCTGTAGGCCTGGTACTGAACAGTGCTGATGTGTGTGACTGCAACTGAATGGGGGTGCTGGGACGGTCTGAACTGACTGAACTGTGGGTTGCTGGTGGTGTGACTGACTGGCCAGCTGCAGGTATTGATGATGGTGGGTGGTGGATGGCTTGACTGAGGGTGAGTGGTGTGCGACTGGCGGTTGGTGTGTGGAAGGCAGCTGCTGGAACTGGGGCTGGTGTTGAGGTGATGGCTTGACTGCTTGTGGTGGGCTGACTTGGGTGTGACTGACTGTGGCCTGTGGTTGTGGTTGTGGTGTTGGAGACTGGTGGCGGGCTGTGTGGGTGGAACTGCTGGGGGGGTTGTGAGCTGGTGTGGTATGGTTGTGGTGCTGGCTCTGGCTTACTGTGTGTTGTGGTCGTAACTGACTGCTGTGTGGTGGGGAGGGTTGGGCCTAGTGATGAGTGTGTGTGTGGTGATGCTTTGGAGTGGGGCTGACTGCTGTGTGTGGCACTGGGCCAGCTGGGGTGGGAACTGACTGACTGGGTGTGTGTGTGGGCTGTGTTATGAAAACTGACTGGGTGTGGGTGACTGAACTGAAAACTGGTGGCTGTGTTGGGCTGGCCGCTGGAGTGTGGGTCAGGGCCTGGCGAACTGGTGTGTGGAGCTGTGCTGGAGACTGTGGACTGGTGGGTGAACTGCGTGTACTGTGTGGGGGACTGACTGCTGAGAAACTGTGGTGGGTAGATGAATTCTGATGTGAGACTGGTGGTGCACTGTGGTTGCTGTGGCTGGGTGCTGGGAACTGGAGTTGGGCTGGGGGGGTGTGTTGGAGAGGTGGGGTGACAGGAGGTGTGGTGGGTTATAGGTGGCTGTGGTGGGGGACTGGATGTTGGAGCTGGTGCATGCAGGGTGGATGGAGCTTTATGTGTGACTGCTGGTGTCTGGGAAACTGGCTGGACTGGTGAACTGTGCTGATTGGTGGGGAATGCTGGGACTGGATATTGAGCGCTGGGGCACTGGTGATGGCGGACTGGGGGTGGCGTGATGAAGCTGGTAAACTCCTTTGGGGGACTGTGTGGGTGGTGTGGGGGGGCTGGTTGTGGTAACAGATGACTGCTGGCAGATGTTGCTGTGGCTGCCCACTGCATGGTGGTGGGCGCTGTGGGGTGGTGTGTGTGTGTGTGGTTGAATTATGTGTTTTGGGGTGTGATGTGTTGGGTTGACTTCAGCTTGATGGACTGTTGTGTGGTGCGGGTGGGTGGGCTGGTTGCTGGGCTGATGGGTGAATGTGGACTGGGGACGGGTCTGGAGTATTGATTTTAATGTGTGGTGGAGGTGACTGACTGGAATGGGGACTGTGTGGGTGGTGTGAGGGAGTTTGGTGAGTGGCTGGTGTTGCTGGGGGCTGTGGTGCTGGGTCTGGGGATGGCTGTGTGCTGCACAGTGACTGTTGTGGTGTGGGGTGGGAGATTGTGTACTGTGTGGGGGTGAAGTGACTGTGGTACTGGACTGCTGCTGGATGTTGTACACTGTTGTGTGGGGAACTGTTGTATGCTGACACTGATGCTTTACGGGAGGTGGTGCTGGGGGTTGGTGTGGCTGTTGTGTTGTGGATGGACTGTGCACTGCTTGAGGTGTACTGAATGGAGTTTGGACTGGTGTGATGGATGGGCAGGGGGTGGGGGGGACTGTGAGTGATCTGGATGTTGTGGTGGTGGGTGTGGGGTGGGACTGATGAGGTGCCTGTGAGCCTGTGGTGTGGTGGTTTATGAGTGAGATGAACTGGTCAGGAGTGCCTGGCGGGGGTCAGGGGCCTGACAGTGGGTTGGCTGCTGTTCGACTGCTGTGGGTGCGTGTGTGGCTGGACTGGGGGGCATGTGTGGAACTGTGCTGGGCAAACTGCTGGTGCTGTGCAGGTGGCAGCTGGATGGGTTGACTGGCTGGCAGTTTGGTACTGCTGTGCTGGTGGACTTGGTGGGCGGTGTGTGACTGCTGGGGTGTGGTGCTGATTGGGGGGAGGGTCTGGACTGAATGACAGACTGCTGGTGTGTGTGCTTGGGTGGTAGTGTGTGTCTGGGGACTGGAGGGTGATAAGGAATGGGAAAGTGAGGTGACTTGTGTGAGACTGCGCCCAGTGTTGAACTTGGTTGTGTGTGGGTGGGCAGACATGTCAGGGTCATTGGGGGGCCAGATACAGGATGGAAAATGGTGTTCTGCTGCTGATGACTGTTGGGTGGTATGGGTGTTGAGGGGTGTGCTGCTCTGTGTTGGGTGTGTGGTGACAGGGGTTGGGGGGGGATGTAGTGTAGTGCTGGTGGGGAGGGCCTGGTGGTGGTTTGATGTCTGCATGACATGGGTTGCTGGTAGGCTGGTTGGTCTTGTGTGGTGTTTGCCTGGAACTTGATGTGGTGAGAAAGGGGCTGACTGGAGAGTTGACTGGTGCTTCTGCTGCCTGATGGGTGGGGTGATGCAAGGTGCTGCCTGGAACTGTTTAGAGGTGTGGACTGTTTGAACTGGTGGTTTGCGGACTGGCAGGGGTGTGAGGTGATGGGGGCTTACTGTGGGTGGTTGTTTGTGTCTGGGTGGAGGTGTTGCTGGGGAATGAAGTGTGGTTGGTGGCTGGTGGTGGCTGGTGAGTGGGGAACTGGGTGGTAATGGTGGGGGATGTTGCTGTGGATGTGGGGCTGGACTTGTGCTGGGTGTCTCGTTTTGATGGTGCGAAGAAACATACTGCTGTGACTGTCGGTGCTTGGGTGCTTGGGGTGACTGCTGACTGGGTGGAGGTGAGTGTTTTTGGCAACTGTGGTGGCATAGAAAAACTGTTGGGCTGGAGGTTGCTGGTGTGTTATCTGGCTGGTGCTGTGCTGCCCTGTGAACTGTGACTGAGCAGTTGAAATGTGTGGCCCTGTTGAACTGTGCAACTGGTGGGGTGAGGGGGTGACTGGCAGCTGGAGGTGCCAGTGGGGATGTTGGACGGGGAGTGGCTGATGGGGCAGGGGAGCTGGCTGTGAGTTGGGGCTGGTGTACTGTGGCTTGCTGGGGAATCTAGATGTGGCCGTTAGCTGGTGTGGTTACTGTGCGGGGACTGATCATGTGTGGCTGGGGTATTGCTAGCTGCTGAGAGATGGAGGGTGTGGGGGCTGGCGATGCTGTGCGCGGATTGACACCTGGGCTGTGTATTGGTGGTGGGCACTTGACTGGGGTGTGGAGTTGTGCTGGTGGCCTGGAAAGGGTGGGTACTGGTACTGTGACTGTTTGGGATGCGTGTGCTGGGCTGCTGGAACTGACTGGCTGCTGGTGGATGTGGGGAGACTGAGGTACTGTGTGACTGGAGGTGATGTGGATGGGGGTGTGGTGGTTCTGTTGTTTGAACTGGTGTGTGGGTGTGGGTGGCTGTGACTGTGTGCTGGGGTGTGTGTGATGTGGTATAACTGTGGGAAGTTGTGATGTGTGACTGGGCTGTGAGTTGAGGAAACTGGGCTGTTCTGTGTGTCTGAACTGGAAAACTGGGAGGTGAACTGCTGGGCAGGTGTATGGGTGGGGGCATGGACAATACTGACTGGTGTGTGGTGGTATGGGGTTGACCTTGTTGGGTGTCTGCTGGAAGTGTGGTCGGGTGTGGGCACTGACTGAAAACTTCTGCAACTTTGCTGGTAGCTGTGAAATGGGGTGGGTGGTGGCCTGAAGACGTGGTCTGCTGGGTGTACTGCTGGTAAACTGGTGCTGAGGATGACAGGCGGCTGTTGACTGGTGGGTGATTGTCTGATGTGACTGTGCTTGTCTGATGTGTGGCTGACTGTTGGTGTGCGTGAACTGTCGTGGGTGTGTAGTCAGACTGCTGTGTGAGCTTCGTATGCTGGCTGGGTTGTGACTGGGTGGCGTTGTGGCTGATGTCTGCAGAAATGAGTGTGACTGTGACTGGCTGGGTGAGGTGACAGGCTGCTTAACAGTGGGGTGTGCTGGGAACTGTATGAAAAACTGGTGGACTGTACCTGACTGATGTTGCTGGTTGTGTGGGGGGGGGGACTGGTTTCTGGGCTGTGGATTGTGGGCTGGTGGAATGGCTGTACTTGTGGTGTTGGGGTAGACTGCAGTGTTAAACTTAGGCTTGTGTGTCTTGGTTGGGGGTGGGTGCTGTGCGGGTGAAATGCTGCAGACTGGTAAGACTGTGGTGAACTGCCTTTGTTGTGTGGATGCGGGAGGCGGTGGCTGGTGTGTTGGCGTGTGTGCTGACTTGTACTTGTGCTGTGCAGCGTGTGAGATGAACAGTGGCTAGCATGTGGTCTGTGGGGTGGGAATGACTGGCACTGGTGGTGGGGGGGCTGGTGGTCTATTGGGCATGGTGTTGGTGAAACGCTACTGGAACTGGGGTATGACTGAATTTGGGGTGATGCGTGCTGGATGGTGCTGTTGGGATGTGATGCGGCCTTACCTGGTGGGGTGGCTGTGCTGCTTGGTGGACTGGCTGACTGGGGGTGTGGGCTGGCCTGCCTGGTGATGAGATGTGTGTAGACTGTGACTGGAACTTGGACTGCTGCCTGTGACTGTGCTGTAGGACTGGTGGTGGCCTGGGGGTGTACACTTGGACAGGGGACTGAGTGTGGTGGGACTGTGATGTTCAGGTGTGGATGGTAGTGGAAACTGTTGTGGTACTGAGTGTGTGTTGGGTGGGGTGCAGTGTGAGCCTGGTTGAGGCTTGGGTGCGTTGGCTCTGAAGACTAGGTGCGGCTGGGCTGGCAGTGGACTGGGTGGGGGGCTGTGATGTTGGGCTGTTGAAAATGGTGGACTGGGTGTTGCCAGGGGTGAACGGATGGCTGGGGTTGGAAACTGGGTTGGAACTGGAGAACTGGGGGGTGAGTTGTGGACTGATGTGGAACTGTAGTGTGCTGACGTGAATGCGTCTGGTGGGGGCTAGTGGGGTGGTGGTTGGGTGCGGGGTGGTGGGGTTCTGGTGTGTGTGTGGTGGGGTGTGGAGTGGGATAGTGTGGCTGGTGTGTCGTGTGGTGTGTGTGGGATGGATGTTGCTGGTGGGTGGGTGTTGCTGGTGCGTGGGAGGGCTGAGTGGGGTGGGTGGGTGTGGGTGGGTGGTGGTCTGTGGGACTGGTGACTGTGTTGGTTGGAGTGGCTGGTGTTGTGAGTTGTGGCGTGGGTGGGTTGTGAGGGTGTGGTGTCACTTGTGTGTGGGTGTTGTGGGTGTGTGGTGAGTGGGTGGTGCTTTTGATGTGACTATGTTTAGCTCGGGGTGTGATGTGGATGTGTGGATGGTTGTGGGTGTTGTGTGGGTGTGTGGTTGGGGGCTGGGGGGTGGGTGGGGGTGGGTGTGGGGGTGGGGGTTGTGGGTGGGTGTGGGGGGTGGTGTGGTGGGGGTGGGTGGGTGTGGGTGGGGGTGGGGGGTGGTGAGGGGGTGTGGGTGTGGGTGGGTGGGGGGTGGGGTGTGGGGGGTGGGTGGGGGTGGGTGGGTGTGGTGATGGGGGTGTGGGGGGTGGGTGTGGTGGGGGTGGGGTGGTGTGTGTGGGTGGGGGGGGGTGGGGGGTGGGTGGGGGTGGGTGGGAGTGGGTGAGGTGGGGGTGGGTGTGGGGTGGGTGGGTTGGGGTGGGGGTGGGGGGGTGGTGGGGGTGTGGGGTGTGGTGTGGGGGGGTGTGGAGGGGTGGTGGTGGGGTGGGTGTGGTGGGTGGGGTGTGGGTGTGGGGGTGGGTGGGTGGGTGGTGTGGGTGGGGGGGTGAGTGGTGTGGGGGTGTGGGGGTGGGGGGTGGGGTGGGTGGGGGTGGTGGGGTGGGGGGTGGTGGGGGTGGGGGGGGTGGGTGGGGTGGGGGGGGTGGGGTGGGGTGGTGGGGTGGGGGGTGGTGGGGGGGTGGGGTGGGGGTGGGGGTGGGTGGGGGGGTGGGTGGGGTGTGGGGGGGGGGTGGGGTGGTGGGGGGTGGGGGTGGGGTGGGTGGGGGGTGTGGGGGTGGGGGGGGGGTGTGGGGGGTGGGTGGGGGGTGGGTGGTGGGGGGTGGGGTGGGGGTGGGTGGGGGGGTGGGGGTGGGGGGTGGGTGGGGGGGGTGTGGGTGGGGGGTGGGGGGTGGGGTGGTGGGGGGGTGTGGGTGGGGGGTGGGGGGGGTGGTGGTGTGGGGGGGGTGTGGGGGGGTGGGGTGGGGTGGGGGTGGGGTGGGGGGTGGGGGGGTGGGGTGGGGGTGGGTGGGGGGGGTGGGGGGGGTGTGGGGGTGGGTGGGGGGTGGGGGGGGGGTGGGTGGGGTGTGGGTGGGGGTGGGGGGGGGGTGGGGGTGTGGGTGGGGGGGTGGTGGGTGGGGTGGGGGGGTGGGGTGGGGGGGGGTGGGGGGGGGGTGGGGGGGGGGTGGGGGTGTGTGGGGGTGGGGGGGGGGTGGGGGGGTGTGTGTGGGGGGTGGGGGGGGGGTGTGGGGTGGGGGGGTGTGGGGGGGGGGTGGGGGGGGTGTGGGGGGGTGGGTGTGGGGGGTGTGGGGGGTGGGGGGGGGGTGGGGGGGGGTGGGGGGGGTGGGGGTGGGGGGGGGGTGGTGGGTGGGGGGGGGTGGGGGGTGTGGGGGGGGGGGGGGTGGGGGGGGGGTGGGGGGGTGGGGGGGGGTGGGGGGGGGGTGGGGGGGGGGTGGGGGGGGGTGGGGGTGGGGGGGGGTGGTGGGGGGTGGGGGGTGGGTGTGGGGTGGGGGGGGGTGGGGGTGGGGGGGGGGTGGGGGGGGTGGGGGGGGTGGTGGGGGGGTGTGGGGGGTGTGGGTGGGGGGGGTGGGGGTGGGGGGGTGGGTGGGGGGGGGTGGGGGGTGTGGGGGGGGGGTGGGGGGGGTGGGGGGGGGGTGTGGGGGGGGGTGGGGGGGGTGGGGGGGGGGTGGGGGGTGTGGGGTGGGGGGGGTGGGGGGGTGGGGGGGGTGGGGGGTGTGGGGTGGGGGGGGGGTGTGTGTGGGGTGGGGGGGGGTGGGGGGGTGGGGGGGGGGTGGGGGGGGTGGTGGGGGGTGGGGGGGTGGGTGGGGGGGGGTGGGGGGGGTGGTGGGGGTGGGGGGGGTGGGGGGGGGGTGTGGGGGTGGGGGGGGTGGGGTGTGGGGGGTGGGGGGGGGGTGTGGGGGGGGTGGGGGGGGGGTGGGGGGGGGGTGTGGGGGGGTGGGGGTGTGGGGTGGGGGGGGGGTGGGGGGTGGGGGGGGGTGTGGGGGGGTGGTGGGGGGGGTGGGGGGTGGGGGGGGGTGGGGGGTGGGTGGGGGGGGGTGGGGGGGTGGGGGGGGTGTGGTGGGGGGGTGGGGGTGGGGGGGGTGGTGTGTGGGTGGGGGGGGTGGGGGGGGGGTGGGGGTGTGTGTGGGGGTGGGGGGGGGTGGGGGTGTGGGGGGGGTGTGGGGGGGTGTGGGTGGGGGGTGGGTGGGGGGTGGGGTGGGGTGGTGGTGGGGTGGGGGGGTGGGGTGGGGGGGGGGTGGGGGTGGTGGGGGGGTGGGGGTGGGGTGGTGGGGTGGGGGGGGGTGGGGGTGGGGGGGGTGGTGGGGGGGGTGGGTGGGGGGGTGGGGGGTGGGGGTGGTGGGGGGGGGGTGGGGGGTGGGGTGGGGGTGGTGGGGGGGTTGGGTGGGTGGGTGGGGTTGGGGGGGTGGTGGTGGGGGTGGGTGGGGGGGTGGTGGGGGGGTGGGGTGGTGGGGGGGGGTGGTGGTGGTGGGGGGTGGGGGGGTGGGGGGGGTGGGTGTGGGGGGTGGGGGGTGTGGGGGGGGGGTGTGGTGGGGGTGGGGGGGTGGGGTGGGTGGTGGTGTGGGGGTGGGTGGGTGGGGGGTGGGGGTGGGTGTGTGTGGAGGGGTGGTGTGGGGGGTGGGGTGTGGGGGTGGTGGGTGGTTGTGTGTGTGGGGTGGGGAGGGTGGGGGTGTGAGGTGGGTGGGGTGGGGATGGGTGTGTGGGGGTTGGGGGTGGGTGGGGGTGTGTGGGATGAGTGTGGGGGTGTGGGTGAGTGGTGGAGGGGTGGGGCGGGTGGTTGTGGTGAGGTGGGGGTGGATGGTTGGGGGTGGGTGTGGGGTGTGGGGGGGTGGGGTGGTGGGGAGTGGTGAGGGTGGGGGTGTGTGGTGAGGGTGGGGTGGTGGGTGTGGTGGGGGGTGGGGGTGGTGGGGGTGTGTTGGGTAGTGAGGGAGAGGGCTGTGGGTGTGGGTGGGGGTGTGGTGGGGGGTGGGTGGGGGGAGGGTGTGGGGGTGGGGGGGTGGCGGTCGTGCTGAGCTGTGTGGGGCTGGCTGTGGGAGGGGAACTGAGTGACTGGGGTGCGAACATTTGATGAGTGTGGCTGGGTGAGTTGAGAGCAGACACAGCTGGGGTGATGTGTGGGATGGAGGCTGTGAATGACCTGGTGGTGTGTGCAGTGCTGCGGGGTGCGTGGACGTGGAGCGGGTGGGAGCTGTCTTTGCAGTGACTGGGACTGGTGGGTGACTGGTGTGCGCTGAGGGCTGACCTTGGTGGTGGTACTGGGTGTGGGAGACTGACAGCGTGTGTGGTGTGATGGGAGTGGGCGTGGGGCTGGGTGTGTGGATGGAGTAGATGTTGTGTGGACTTGTGACAGAGCTGACTGTGCTCTGAGCTGTGTGTGTGTGAGGCGACTAGGGCTGGTGTGCACTGGTGTGGGTGGTGTGTGCGGATGGTGGCGTACAGGGGCTTGTGGGTGAGTTGTTTGCGGGACTGCTGCCTGTGGGGACTTGTGGTGGGGTGGCAGGCTGTGTCTCGTGACTGTGATGCTGGTGGATGGGGGTGACTGGTGGTTGTGACGTGGCGGACTGGGGTTGGCTGAGGTGGTGGCTTGGGGACTGTGGCCTGTGGGGTGCTGTGGACTGGCGGAGCTGCGTGTGCTGGAGACTGGAAATTCCTGGGGGCTGTTGTGGACTGATGTGGGTTGGCAACAGGCCAGTTCTGGACCTGATTGTGACCTGTGTGTGGCTGGGCTGTGCTGAGGTTGGGTCCATCGTTGATTGCATTGTGCTGGCGGGGTGATGGGACAGTGGTGTGTGCTGGTGGGGCTTCAAACTGGGGGGGTGGGCTGTGGGACGTGGACTTGGGGGTGGGTGGATGTGTGTGAGACTGCATTGTTTGTGTGAGTGGCTGGATGAAAACTGCTGTGCAGAGTGTGGATGGGGTGTGGAGTGGCTGTGTGGAGTGACTGCGGTGGGTGGTGTGTTAACTGATTTGCACTGTGTGTGGTTGTTCAGGACTAGGGGTGAATGGACTGGAGGTGGTGGCTTTGAACTGTGGTGTGTAGATTGTGGCTAGGGTGTGTGGAAACGGGAAGACTGAAACTGAATGTGTATAACTGGAAGCCCAGATGGGCTGGTTGCTTATACAGGCTGTGAGTTGCTTGTAGCTTGGGGGGTACTGTGTGTGCTGTTGGTGTTTGTGTGGTGAACAGTGGGTGGGTGCAGGCGGGGTGGGTTGCAGGTTTGGACTGAGGCAGAAGGTGCTTCGGGGTGGACTGGCAGCTGTGGGTGTGGTTGTGTGGTTTGACTGTGGGAGTGTGTGGCTTACTAGCAGTGTGGGTGTGACATGTGCGTGTGGGAGACTGCTGTGGGGCACGTGTGCTGCTGCTGTGTGGTGCCTGGGCTGATGAGTGTGGTTGCCTTGCTGCTGGGTGTGGTGGTGGGGTCTGCTCTGACAGTTTGGGGTGGCTTGCGGGGGGACAGTGGGTGGTGGAACCTGGTGGTGAATGGTTTGTGTGCTAGACTGGTGCTGGACAGCTGGTCTTGTGGTGACTGGTGGGGGTGCGTATGAAAGTGTTTAGCGGTTTGTCTTTTGTGGTGGTTGGCTGTGTGGGGGAATAACTGTGGTTTGACTGGGGATGTGATTGTAACTGTGAGAGTGGGAACTGTCGTGGGGGGTCGTTGTATTGTTGTGCTGGGACTGTAGGTAGCCTGGTACTGACTGCTGTGGGCATGGGGCTGTATGGTGTGGACTGGTGGGCAGTGTGCTGTTGGGCGACTGTCGTGCGGCTCGCTGGTGACCTTGGACTGCTTGTGGTATGGTGATGACTTAGTCTGATGTCTATGGATGGGGTTGTCTGATGTGTGGCTGACTGGAGGAGGTGAACCTGGCTGGTGTGGGGTGTGCTGGTGTTGGGGGGAATGTGCTGCTGACAGACTAGAAAAACTTAGCCTGGGGATAGATGCTAGTGAGGGGTGGGTGAGGTGCATGTGTGGTGTGCTGACTGAGCTGGTAGTGGGTGGGGATCGTTGTGCTGGCTGCATGTGGGATTGTGTGGACTGTGGGTGACTGCAACAGATGTCTGTGTGGTGGGTGACAGGAATGGTTGCTGTGGATTCCATGCAGTTCTGACTGTTTAGGTGATGGGACTGGACCTGGGTGTGGCTGTATGACTGATGGTTATGTGTGGGGTGGCTGTTGGGGGTGACTTGAACATGGTGGCGGGCTGCCAGAGAGAATGTACTGGCTTGTGACTGTGGTTGGTGTGGGTGTGTGGGGTGGTGTTGGTGGGGACTGTGCTGGTTGTCGGGTGAGGGTGTGGTGAACTGTGACTGTGGGGACTGGTGCTGATGTACTGAACTGGATGTGGGTGAGGACTGGGGCTTGGGGACTTGACTGACAGCTGTGTGTTGTGCTGACTGTGTAATAGTTTGGGTGTGCTGAATGGTGACTGCAGTGGACTGGGCTGTTGTGACTGCTGGGGTGGTATGTGGTGTTAGCTGAGGATGGGCAGGTGACTTCATGGACCTCTGTGGCTGGTGCAGCGGGGTCTGGCTGGGGTGTTGGGTGACTGTGGGTGATGCTGGTGGGAGTGGATTGGTGGGTGAAGCTGTAGAGGTGGGCTGGCAGTGGAGTGGCTGGGTGTGCAGGTTGCTGGACCTGAGTGTGAGGGGTGCTGTTGGACTGGGCTGTGTGGTGGTGACTGACTGTGGGGGTGCGGGTGGCTGGGTGGACAGACGTGTTGGGTGTGCGTGAACTGAGGACTGTGTGCTGTGAACTTACTGCTGCTGTCTGTGACTGCTGGCCTGGACTGTGGCTGGGGTGGGGCAGTGGGGGTTGTGGGGGATGAGGGTGTTGGTTGCTTGTAGGGTGGCTGTGAGCCTGTGTGTTGTAGGACTGGGGGTCTGTGCTGCGTTGTGGTGTGGGCTGTGGTACTGGGGTGTGGGGGCTGTTTGCGTAGCTGTGTGCTGTGGAGAGATTGGGGTTGCTGAAGGTGGTGGCTGCGTGACTGTGCTGGTGACTGAACGGCTAGGGATGTGGAGTTTGTGGTGTGACTGCTGTGGTCAAGTGGAGTGAACTGGGGTGGTAGTTGTTGTGATGGACTGCTGGTGTGCTGCAATGTGGATGGGGAACAGTGCTTGACAGCTGTGATGTTGGTGTGTTAACTGTGCCTGTGTGTGGACTGTGTTAAACAGGTGTGGACTGGCTTGTCACTGGATGTGGGGCGTGCTTGATGGGGGAAGTGAGGGAAGCTCGTGGCTGGTTGAAGCTGGGTGCTGACTGCTGTGTGGCCAGTGGGGCAGGTGTAGGCTGTGGCATGAGTGACTGGTGGTGTTTGGGCTAACTGGTGACCTGTGGCCATTATGGTGAGGGCTGGAGGATGATGGCTGTGGGTGTTGGGGGTGCTGTTGTGTGCCTGTGGTGTGCTGAGCCTGTGGTGTGCTGCTATGACTGGCGTGTGTGTAATGGGTGAGCGGGTGGAGTGTAGTGTGTGTGGCACTTGTGGGTTGGAACTGGGGCTGGGTGGCGGGTGGGGTGCTGGATAGTGCACTGGGTGGGGTGGCTTGTGTGTGAACTGAACTGATGGGGACTGGGTGGGGAGAAGGGATGGGGGCTGGGGATGGGGCTGGCTGTGTGACTGGTATTGTGGTGGGGACTGTGGTGGTTGGAGAGGGAGCTGTGCTTCTGGGGTGGGCGACTAGTATTGTGAGGGCTTGTGGGTGGGTGAGTCTGGGTGGTGTGTGGCTGCTGTGGTGTATGTGGACTGGGGAGCGGTGCAGGTGAACTGTGGGGGTCTGGTAGGCTTATGGTGTGTGTGGAACTGCAGAACTGCAGAACTGTGTGGTGACAGCTGTGGGTGAAAGTGATGAACTGACTGTGGGAGGGCAGGGAACTGCTGGAGGTGGTGAACTGGATGGGTGTTAACTGGTGCTGTGGTGATGCTGCTGGGTGAATGAAACTGCTTGGGCTCTGTGATCTGAGTTGTGTGTCTGGTGTGATGACTGGTGGTGTGGGTGTGGAGCTGGACTGGGAGTGCTGATGCTGGGACTTGGTCCTGGTACTGGCTTGCTGTGAAAGCCTGTGGAAGAACAGGGGTCTGTGCCCTGTGGTGCTGTGATTTGTGAGGGTAGTCGAGTGAGCTGGGGCTGCTGAGGCTGAGCTGACTGCTGACTGCCTGTGGACTGGCTGGTGATGTGGTGTGGGGGTGTGGTGAATAGTGTGGTGGGGAGTGCGTTGAGTCTGATGCCTTGCTGTGAGGTGTGTGCTAGACTGTGGTTTGGTTTGGGTATTGTGATGTGTGGAACTGGGGCTTGTGTGGCGGCTGTATCGTTGACTGTGACTGGGTGTGGTCCTTGACTGTGGTTGTGCCTGTGTGGAGGGCATCTGTTGTGTTTGGCTGGCTGAATGATGCTACTGTGGACTGGGTGGCAACTGACCTGGTGGTGGATGTGCTAGCTGGAATGTGTTGTGGTGGTGTGCAGTGGGGGATGTGATGGTGATGGTGCTGGGGTGTTGCTGCTAGGTGTGGGTGGGGGGGGATGTGACTGGTGAAACTAGCTGGGCTGCTGACTGACTGCTGTGGGTGTGCTGCATGGGGGTGGTCTCCTGCTGTGTGGGATGACTGTGCTGGTGTGGACTGTGAACTGCTGCACTGTGAAACTCGTGTTGGCTGTAGGGGGGTACGAGGGGGGGTGTGGGAGGTGGACTGGTGGCTGGATTGTGCTGGTGATGTTGGGGGTGTGGGCTGAGTGAACTGTGACTGACTGGGACTGGCTGGGACTGTGGGGACTGCTGGTGTGGTGGTGCTGTGGGTATGTACGGTGTGATAGTGGGTGGTGTGCTGCTGGTGACTGAGACTGTGGTGAGGTGGGGGTGGGTATGCTGTGTGTGTATGGGACTGTGTGTGGGGTGGCTGGTGATGTGGGCTTGATGAACTGTGGGTGAACTGAGTGGAACTGTGGGTGAGATGTGGTGTGGTTGGTACTGACTGGGGAGGGGGTCTGAAGGAGGTTGCGTAACTGACAGCTGGCACTGAGACTGATGACTGGTTTTGCTTCGAATGGTTGTGGACACTGGTGTGTAGCTGCTGGTCTGTGCTGCTGGTGTGTATGGCTGCGGGTGCCTTGTTGTACATGTGGGGTGGTCAGCCTGATCTGAAGGAACTGATGACAAACTTTGCCTGACAGTAACGACTGATGGTGACTGGTGTCTGGGCAGTGGTGTGGGTGGCTGGCACTGTCGGTGGTGTGCTTGCTGACAGTGTCCTGTGCTTGTGTGCTGACTGGCGGCTGGACTGGAGGGCTGTATGACTTTGGTGGTGTCTGTTACGGGCTGGTGTGCTGACTAGGGTAGACTGGTGAAGCCTGCAGTTCCTGTGTGTGAGGGCGAGCGGTGTTGTGGAGGACTGATGTCTGCTGAGTTGGTGGGGTGCTGGGTGGGTGCTCTCTGGGGGGATTTTGGGGGTGGCAGTGCACTGAACTGGGTTTGGTGTTGGCTGTGTGATGTCTGTGTGATGGGAGGGGAAATTGGGGGGGACAGGGGGTGGGGACTTACTGGTGTTGCTGGTGTGTGTGCTGGTGGCTGCAGTGTGGTGGAATGATGGCTTACTGTGAGGTCTGGGTAGCTGCCGGTGTTACTGATGGTTTGATGTGTGGGACTTGTGTGCAGCTGGGGTGCAACTGAGATGTGGTGGATGTAAACTTGGTGTTGGGAACTGACTGGGCTGTGTGTGGGGGAGCTGAATTGGGGATGCTTGTGTGCTGAGGTGGGGAGGAGGTGTATGAGTGTATGGGGCTGTTGAGCTGGTGTGGGGATGGGGCTGTTGACAACTGTGTGGGGGGTGACTACTGGTTCATCTGGGTGGGGTGGGGTGTGTGTGTGTGATAGGTGGGTGTGGGGTGGTGTGTGTGAATGGGGGGCTGTTGGTGGGGTGGTTGGCTGTGGTGGGTTGAGGACTGGTTGACTTGGGGGTGGGGTTGTGACTGGGCTGCACTGGCTGTCATTGGTGGTTGTCGTCATGCAATGTTGGGTGGTGCAATGCTGGGATGTGGAAATGTAGGGTGTGGTTTTTTTGGATGTGCTGCTGGAAGACTGTTACTGGCCTGGGGTACTGGACTGTGGTGGATGTCTGGGGCTGGTTGCTGTATGCTGTGGTTGGGCATGTGTTGCCTGCTTGACAGACTGGGATGCGTGGGCTGGACTGTGTGCTGAGTGGAACGGGCTGGCTTGGGACTGCTGATGGTCTGGGGGCTTCGCTGTGCTGGTATGCCTAAAACTTGAATGCTGTTAGTTGTTGGATGATGCCTGTGGCTGGGGCCTGGACTTGTGACTGTTTGGAACAGCTGTTGCTGAGCTGTGCTGTTGTGTGGAGGCATGGCATTGGCTGGGTTTGGGACTGTGGACTGGCTGGTGTGTGCTTGACTCGGTGGACTGACTGTGAGATGGGGAGGTTGTGCTGGAACAGTGACGCGTGTGTGAACTGGTGATGTTTTATGCTGGGTGAGGTGCCAACTGTGGCCCGAGCTGATTTGCTTGTGGAACTGACTGCTGGTGTTGGACTTGGATGCTTAGTAGGGATGGGGTGGTTTGTGGTTGTGACAGTGGCCTGAGCTGTGGTGTGGGGTGTGTGTGATACTGTGGTGTGGTGTTGGGTGTGTCTGGGTGAGATGCCTGTGGTGGTGCTTTGGCTGTGCTTTGTGAGTGTGGGGAACTGGATGTGTATGAGACTGGGGTGGTGTGAGGATTATTGATGCTTGGGGTGGGGTGCTGCTGGTGGAGGTGACTGGATGACTGTGTTTGTGACTGAGGCACTGAATGAGGTGGGTGCAGGACCTGAAAACTGTCTGCCGTGAACTGATGGTCCAAACTGGGTTGTATGCCCATGGAGTGCAGGACTGGATAGGACTGACTGGGACTGTGATTAGGCCAACTGTTGGATGCTGCCTTTGTTGGGCTGGCTTTTGGCGGGTGGTGGTGGGTGTGATTGGATGTGGCTGTAGTGTGTGCTGCTGGTCTGTGTGTGTGGTTGGTGACTTGCAGGGTATTTGACTGGGTCATATGTTGTGGCTGTGAACTGTTTTGGTGGCTTCAGCTGGGGACCTGGATGGGGTTCTGTGACTGACTGGATACTGTTGGGTACTGCTGGTTTGACACTGACTGTGACTACTGCTGCTGTGATACTTTGTGGTGTGTGGTTGCAGTGTGTGAGCACCTGAGATGACTGCTGGTGCTGCTGTGGTGTGTTTGCTGTGGGGCTGACTGCATGCACTGGGGACCTGGCTGATGTGGGTGCTATGGATTGTGGGCAAGTGTGTGTGGTGTTGTGTGCTGGGTTACTGTGGGAGCTGTGTGAGGGCTGATTGCGTGCTTCTGTTGCTGACTGGCTGCTGAGGTGGGTGTGTGGTGGTTGTGTGTGTGGGCACTTAAGGTTGCTGACTGGCTGGGAGATGGTGTGGGGCTCTGCTGTGGTGTAGCAGTAGATGAGGCAAACTGAAGTTTGTTGGGGCACCCTTTGGGTGGTGCAGTGACTGTGTGGTGCTAGTGGTGGACTGTGAGCATTGACTGGACTGATCCTGGAGTCTGGTGTTGGGGCTGGCTGGCTTTGGGGGGGTGTTGGGTGATGGGGGAACTGTGATGGACAACTGACGTGTGGTGGTGTGGTGAGGGTCGCTGTGTTGTTTGACTGCTTCTGGTGGACTTTCCCTGCAGAGGCAGCTGACTTGTATGTGTTGGGGGGCAACATGACTGGTGCTGGAAATGTACTGGGGTGTGTGGCTGTGATGGCATATGTAAACAGAGTGGGGGTGGGTGCTATTGAAATTAAGTGGTGGCTGTGCTGGAGTGTCTGTGTTATGGGCAATGGACTGGGCAGAGGGGTTGGCACTGTTGGGTAGTCTGGCTGGGCATGTGGGATGTGACTGGTGGACTGGCTGGGTAACAGGGGGTCGTGATGGAATGGCTGGTGCTGTAAGGATGGTGGAGTGTTGGTTGCTGTGCTGTGTTTGGTGTATGTGATGATGATGTGGAGGACTGGTGAGCTGTCGAGACTAGTTGAAACTGTGGGGCTGACTGGGTATGGTCTACTGAACTTGGTGATGGTCTGACTGGGACTGACTGGTGTGGTTGGGATGACTGGGCTGTGAATGTGGGTTGGAAGAGCTGGGCCTGCTTGGTGCTGGTGGAGCATAGCTGGGTCTGAGTGGGTGTTGTGAAAAAACCTGTTGAACTGAGTGTGGCTGTTCGGGAGGGGGAGTGTGGAGTGCTTGATTACAGTAGTTGGTTGATTGTGTGTGTGGTATTGAGCTGTGTGCTGTTGGGTTGTGGAACTGCAATAGCTTGGACGCTGTGGTGGATGGTATAGTCGAGGCTGGGCATGGTGAGTTGAGTGCATGGTGTAATTGCTGTGAGCTGTGATGGTGTGGGGTGGAACTGTGGAGCTGGTGGCTGGTGGACTAGGGAACTGCTGTTGTGGACCATGGGGTTAACTGTGGTATGTGGTGTGCTTTTGTGGATTGTTAGATGTGTGTGGAATAATGTGTCTTTCTATGTGGTACTGTAAAACTGTGCTGGACTGTGACTTTGAGTGACTGGGTGTGTTGGCAGCTGGCTGAGTGGGGCTGCTGCTGGACGGGTGGTGAACTGGAACTGGGAGTGGTCTTTGGTGTGGAACTGTTGGGTGTTGGGACTTGGTTGTTTCGTAACTGGTCGATGAAAGCTAAGACTGGGCGTTGCTGGTGGGTGCGCTGGTATGTTTACTGAGAACTGATGGTATATGTGTGTGTGGGGATGTGGTATGTCTGCAGTGTGAGGACTGGGGTGGTTGCACTGCAGTAGGGTGCAGGCTGGGGTCTGGATGCTGGAGTGGCCTGGTGGGGTAAAACTGTGACTGGTGGAGCTTGCTGGTGGAAACTGGGTGGTGGCTGCAGAGGACTGTGGGTGGGTGCTGTTGGCAGGAACTGCTGTGCTGCTGACTGGTTGTGAAAATGACAGGTGCTGCTGTGGGGAAGTGGGGAGGGGGGCTGGATGACAGTAGTGCCTGTGTTAGTGTACATGCTGGGTCTGTAGTGGTGGGGTGGTGCACTGGGCTGTCTGTGTGTTGGGGTGTGGTTGGATTAGGATGATGGTTGGAACCTGTTGTTGGCGCCTGCTGTGGACTGACATGGGTTGTGGAGGGCTGGGTATGCTGAGGTGGCTGGGTGTGCTGGGTGTGATTAACCTTGCCAGGGTGAGTGTAAGCTGGGTGGTGTGGACTGTGGCAGGACTGTGGATCTGACTGAGCTACTGTTGTAGTGGTGGGTGATGTGCTAGGCTGACTGTATGCCGGTAACAAATTGATGAGTGGTAGAATCTAGACACTCACAGAGAAGTCTGTGGTTTGGGGCTGTGCACTGATGTGGGTAGACAGTGTGCGTGGGGGTGGGGGCAAACTGAACTGTGGGACTTGGCCAGTGGCTGTTGTGACTGTTGTGTGCCTGGGCAGGGTGTGGTGGTGGGGAACTGAACGACAGGTCGGGGGTTGTGTGTGGCTGTGCTGTGGGTGTGTGGGACTGAGCTGTGGGGTGATGGTGACTGGGGTGACTTGTGGCTCTGTGGCTTCTAGTGGCTGGTTGGGTGCTGAAGGGCAAAACCCCCCTTGTGGGTGGGGTGCTTCTGTTGGGGTCGAGGCCGTGACGTCTGTGGAGAAGTGTGATGCTGCGTGTGTATGTGGGTTGGAGCTGTACGTCTGCTGAACCCATTGTGGGCTGCTGCTTGGCTGTGACTGTGGGTCAGCTGTGGGTGGTTGTAAGGTGGTGTGGTGACTTGGCTGGGGGGTTGGTGGGCTGCGTGCTGCTTGATGGGACTGGTGACGTGAATGGGTTTGATGGGTCTGATTGTGTGGGGGGGCTGGTTTTGGAGTGGTTCGGTGTCTGGACTGCTGTGGTGATGCTAGACTGGTTGTGGTGGGAACTGACAGACTGCTTGGACTGCGCTGTGGATGGTTCTGGTGTGTGTGAGTTATGTACAGTAGTTAACTGTGATGAATTACTGCTGCTGATTTATGAGAAGGGGGGATGTAAGTCTTGGAAAAGAACAGGTCCCCCAACAGGGGGGGGCTGCTGTGGCTGGGTGGACAGAGTGGATGCTTAACTAGTTTGTGGGGGCTCGGCAGAGGGGGTTGGGGGGATTTGTGCTGTGGGGAAAGGTTGATTGTGACAGGTGTGGGGGTGATGTGACCTGAATGTGTGTGGTGAGGGACTGCTGGGTGTGGCTGCACTGCGGTGTAAGGAACTCATGTGGTCGCTATGGTCGTAGAAGTAATGCAGAAACTGTGGTCTTTGTGATGACTGTGACTGGTGAGTTACTGTGGTGGTGCTTTGTGCTGGTACTAGCGGGGACTTCTGGGGGCTGGGTGCGGAATGTTGTGGTGACTGTGTGGACATGGATGTGTGTGCTGTTGGGACTGGATGCTGCTGAAACTGTTGGTGCTCGTGTGGGAGGCAGTGAGGGGTTGTGGTGCTGGGTGCTCGTGAGCTTGTGGCTTGTGTGTGTGGCTGCGGGACTGTGCACTGGTGGTGGCGGTGACTGGTAGGAGTAGGTGTGTGTGGCTGTAGCAGTGCAGCACTGGGTGGTGTGGGTGGAACTGTGTGGACTGTGTGGTCTGCTAGGGCTGGTCCTGTGGTGCGGTGGGTTGCTGATGGCTTGTTGGTGGTGGCTGATGGGTTGGTGGGCGGGATGTGTGGGGGTTGTGTGGGATAGGGGGGAGTGTGCTGAAACTGGATGGCAATGGGGATGGGCTGTTTGTGTGGGTGTGTGGTTTTGGAAGGTTCTGTGGGGGTGGTGTGTGACTGGCACTGACTGTGGTGTGCTGCTGACTGTACTGAACTGATGGTGACTGTGTGTGTGGGGGTGGGGGTGTGCATGGCCCGGGGTGTGCTGTTAGGTTGGGGCTGGGGGGGGGGGGGTGTCTGGTGTGAGGCCTGTCTGGTGGTGGGACTGAGTGGGGGGTGTTGTGTGGGGGTGGTGACTGACTGTGATGCTGGGACTGGAGACTGTGGGGTGCATTGTCGCTGTACAGTGGTACTTGAAGGTGCCATGGTGTGTGGACGTGGTGATGGGTGGTGTGACTGGGTGGTGGTCTGCTGTTGGTGCTGGGCTGCATGGGGTCTGTGGTGTCTGGTGGTGTGGCTGAGTGGCTGCCTTGGGTTGATGCTTGGGTGGTGACTGGTGTGTGAGTGAACTGGGTGGCTGGGGACCTGGCTGCTGAGGTTGATGGGCCAGAGCTCAGGGACTGGCAGGTGCTGATGGCATTGTGCGGTGCTGGTGAGGTGGGTGGCTGTGGTGTTGGTGGGGGATTGTGGGTTGTGAGGATGGCCCTGGCATGAACACTTAGGAATTGGACTGCTGATGACTTTGTAGACTGTCACTTTGTGTTGGTGGTGGTTGTGTGTGCTGTGTTGTTGGGGAATGTGGATGTGATTACTGTGGAGACTGGACCTGTTGTGTGGTTGGGATTGTGCATGACTGGCTGCAGGGGGACTGTGATGTGTCTGTGTGCTGGTGGAACAGGCTGGGTGTTGGGTGGATGGGCAGCCGGGTGGCTGGTTTGGTGACTGTGGTTGGTGATGTTGTGAACAGAGGGGCTGTGGTGAAGTGTGGGGGGTGTGCATCTGTGTGCAATGTGGTGATGCAAGTGCTGGGGTGCTGGGGGCTGTGTGGGGTGCTGGGTGGGGGATGTGCTTTGGCCTGTGTCTGTGGACTGGGGACTGGGGTCTGGGGGGCTGCTGTGCTGTGCTGCTGTGAAACGAGGGCTGCATGTGTGGAGTGTGGAGGAGGGGACTGCTTGTGGGGTGTGGGTGCTGTGGCATGAACTGGCTGTGTCTGACTGTGGGAACTGGGGTGGTTGGTGGAAACTGGTGGGCTGGACTGGTGTGGTGGGATAGCTGGCGGGTCCCGGATGTGGCTGGTGGGCACTGCTGTGTGTGTGAGGTGTGAACTGAACTGCGTGGCTGTGTGCTGAGTGGTGGATCTGTGGGGCCCGGTTGTGGGGGTATGAGCTGGGCTTGGACTGTGGAGTTGACTGCACAGTGGGTTGTGTGGTGTTAAACTGTTGAGGTGGGTGAGGGTTGGAATGTGTGGGGTGGAGTGTGGACCAGGCTGGCTGAGCTGGAGGACTGTGGGAGGCTGTCGTGGCTGAAACTGCCTGCTTCCTGCAGGGGGGACTGACTTGGTGCTGAAACTCTGGTTGAGGCGGGATCTGTTGGTGTGGTGGGACTGTGTAGTGGTTGGCCTGTGGCTGGCTGTGGCTGGGGTGTATGTACCTGGGTAGCTGACTGGGGCCAGCTGAGTGCTGTAGGGCTGTGGTGGGGACTGGGATGTGAGCTAGGCGACTGGGTGACTCTGTGTATGTGACTGGGTGGCAAGAACATGGTGGCTTGTGGGAGTGTGTGGTGCTGCTGGATGGGGATGGGTCGCTGATGATTGAGGGGCTGTGTGTGTGGGAGGATGGTGAAACTGGGGTTGTGGTGTTTGACTGATTGACAGTGGTGCTGTTGTGGGTAGGTGATGGTCTGTGTGATGGGGATAGTACTGTGTCTGTATTGGCTGGGCTGCTGGGTTATGTGTGTGGTGGGTTAGTCAGGGGTGGGCTGTGGCTGTGACGTGTTCCATTTGGGGGGGTTAAGTTTTTGTTTTGGTGTTTTGAAAAAAAAAAAAACTGGCGTGGTGTGGGCTTGTTGTTAACTGTGTGGTAACGGCAGGGTGCTGGTGCTTGGCTGTGTTGGGGGGTGGGCGTTGACTGCCTGGGTGCTGGGACTGTGGTATGTGCTGGGTGTGTAGACTGGCTTGCTGACTGTGACTGGGGAGGAGCAGGAGGCCTGAGACTGCTGCTGGTAGGGTGTGGTGGGCTTGGAGCCAGGTACTGTGTGCTGGCTGCTGGCTGGTTGGTGGGTTTTGGTGCGCCGTGTATCTGTGACTGGGGGGTCGTTGTGGGTGTGGTACTTGAAATGGACTGTGGGGGGTTGTGTTTGGTGATGATGAACACTGGACTGATGTGCTGGTGAGTGTTGAGAACTTGTCTGACTGTGGTGTGGGGAGTGTGTTTACTATGGGTTGGTTTCTGTTGGGATGTGCTGGGTCCCTGCCTGGCTGCTTGGCTTGTGAAGTGGAGAGCTGTGTGGAACTGTGGTGGGTGTGTGTTGTGGTTGAGTGGTGGATGCTGCTGTGCTGGTGCTGATGCTGTTGTGTACTGGTTGTGGTGGGGGGGATTGGTAGTGGTGCTAGGGGGGTGGTTGGTGGGTAGAGTGTTGGTGAGTGTGGATGTGTAAACTGGTCTGTGGCTTTCTGGCATGATGGCCTGATGTTGGGTTGTGACTGTGTGTGTCTGGGGCCTGTGGGTGGGGATTGGGTGGTGTGTGGAAACTGGCTGGGGATGGATGTACTGCTGTGTCTGGGGCCTGGAGCTGGGTGGTGTGATTGTGTGCTGGTTGAGACGGGACTGAGGTTGGAATGATGCATGGGACTTGACTGGCTGGTGGTTGTATGGTGGGGAACTGTGTGAAACTTACTGGGGGGTGGGGTGACTGTGTGTGGGTGGGTGGAGATGATGGGGGTGTAACTGTGTGTGGGCTGATGACTGTGGCTGTGTGATTGTACTGGGCCTGATGGGTTGGGCTTGTGTGGCTTGGCTGCTTGGGATGGTATGGTGACTGAAAACTTGACCCCCTTTGCTGGGTGTGGTGGTGTGCACTGTCCTGATTCGTGGTGTGGTGGCCTTGTGTGACATGGTGGTGCTGATGGCCAGGCTGGGTCGTGTAAACAATAGGGCTGTTGTGTGTGAGTGCTGTTAACTGGTTTGAATGCTGGCTGACTGGGTGGGTGGATGGGTCTTGCAGGAATGGCTGTGCAGTCCCCTGTTGTGTTGATTGTGCTGAACTGTGTGCCTGACACGAAAAGGCTGGAACTATTGTCTGTTTTGATGACTTACTGGATGGTGTCGTGATTTGGGGGGCGCTTGGGGAGATGTGTGACTGATGTGGGTAACTAGGGGATTGGGACTGTGCTGTGGTTGAAGGCAGGGTTGACTAATGGCGGGAATGTGGTGCTGTGGTGAACTGTGCTGCGGTTGATGTGTGTGGGGTGTGTACTGTGGGGGAGTGCCTGTGGAGTGAATGGCTTTCTGATGTTATTTGGTGATGTCAGTGGTGTGGCCTGTCGCTGTTTGGAGGTGGGGTGGTGCTGGAACTGTTTGACTGGGGACTGTTGTATGGAGCCTGGAACTGGTTGAACTGGTTGGTGGTGATTGAGTGTGACTGACTGTGAAGTGGTGTCTGCTGAACTTGCTGGGTGCTGTGGGGGGGGGCTGGTGGTGTTGACTGGGTGTGGTGTTTGTGGAACTGGGTGGTTGTGGTATGCTGGCACTATGCAGGGTGCTGACTGTTGTGGACTGGGGCCTGAGGTGAGGGTGGTGAGGAGTTTGGGGGGGTGAGGCTGGGTGTGGCCTGGCTGGCAGTGTTCGTGGTGAGTCTGGTGAACTTGTTAGCACTGTGAGTGTGTGTTGTTACTGGGTGTGTGGGTGGGGGGGGCTTGGTTGGTGTGGTGGCTCTGCTCGACAGAAAGCTGTCTGTGGTTTGGTGGGGTGTGGACGGGTGACTGGTGACTGGGGCCTGGTGTGAATCTGGGATGATTGTTGCTTGTGTGGGCTGGGTGTGAGTGTCGACTGATGCTGGCATTGATGGCTCTGGACTGGGTGTGTTCTGGATGCGGTAGTGTGGGGATGGAACTGTGGACTGGTGGGGACTGCTGACTGGTATGTGGTTGGTGCTAGTGTGGGGGGTGGGCTGGGTGGCTGTTGGGAGTGGTGTGGGGAGCAATGGGTTGTCTGGGGTGCTGTTGCTGACTGTGCTGACATGTGGAGTGGCAGGTGTGGAGGCTGGGTTGAACTGGCTGTGGGTGGCTGGACTGACTGCCTGCCGACTGGCTGCTTACTGAGATGGTGATGTGGAGTGTTGTGTATGACTGGGGAAGCTGACTGAGGTGCTTGTGAACTTTGTGTGGCTAATTGCTGGCTGTGGGGGCTGCATGAATGATGTGGACGGGTGGTGGGCTGTAATGGAGCCTGAGGCCTGCTGCTGACTATGGTGGAGTGTAACTACTGTTGACTGCTGTGTTGACATTGTGGTGTGTTGTCTGCTGTGTGTGTGGGTGGTGTAGGTTGGGACTGCTGGGCGCGTAGCATGTGCCTGGTGATATGGTGGTGGTGGCTGGTTGTGGTGGGTGACTGACTGGAGCTTGTTTGGGGTGCTGAGGTGTTGATGGGGGACTGGTGTGCTGTGTATGCGACTGCTGGACTGGCTGGGTGAAAATGAGCTTGGAGGAGTTGAGTGTGTGGGAACTGCTGATGGGCCGTGTGTATCTGACGAACAGATGTGGACGTGAGTCAGCTGCCTGTGGTGTGGACTGTGGGTGGTTGAGAGAACTGTAGGGGTTTTGGTGACTGTGCTGGATGGTGTGTGTGTGGTGGACTGGCTGTTCTGACTGTGGGTGTGGAGACTTTTGGTGCAGGTAGACTGCTGGGTATCTGTGGACTTGAGGGATTGTGTTGTGTTGGGGTCTGCTGTGGCTGTGTAGGATGGGTGTGAGTGTACTAGCTGATGCATGGCTGGGGTGATACTGTGATGCTGACTGGTGGTGTTTGTGAGATGGCTGGGGATGGCGCTGTGCTGCAGATGTGGGGTTGTGACTGAAATTAGGTGTTGGTTGCTTGTGGTATGGGAGACTGCTAGATTGTGTGATGTGTGGGGCTGGATAGGGGGGCTTTCCTGCAGGACTGGTGCGGAGGGTGTGCTGGCATGTGGATAATGCTGTGATTGGGTGCTGTCTGTGGGTGGACTGGAGTGTGTGTGAGCTGCCTTTGGGGGGGTCAGGGAACTGTGACGGTGGTTTGTGATGTGGAACTGGGGATGGCTGTTGAGACGGAAGACTGGTGACATGTTTTTGCTTATTGGGTGCTGAGTTTCTTGTGGGGTGGTCTGGGACTGTTGTGTGGGGAAGCCTGTTCGTGCTTGTGTGGGTACTCTGGGTCAGTCTGTGCGGGGGACTGTGTGGGGGTGGGGTGTGACTGTGGGGTGTGTGAGCGGGAAATGTTGTTGTTATGAGACTTGCTGCTGGGGGTTTAGGGAGTGGACTGCTGTTGCACTGCGGCAAGTTTGTTTGTGAGGAATCTGCCTGGATTCTGGGAGTGGTTGTGCTCTGTGAGGTGACTTGTGTGCTGGTGTGTGCTTGTCGGTGTGTGCTGCTTTTTGTGAGTGAACTGTGTGCTGCTTTTTGGGTCTGGGTGGGGTGAACTGTGGAACTGGTCTGAGTGGACTGGTGGAGGGGTGATGCTGTGTTGCCTGGCTGGTTGACCTGCATTGACAGGTTGGTTTGTGTACGTGTGGGTGTGCGGATGTGGGGGTGACTGGGTGGTGGGTGAGGGCTGATGAGTGGGTGGTGTGGGGGGGAGAACTGGGGTATGGATGGACTGGGGGTTCTGGTTTTGGGGGGGGTGTGACTGACTGGAGTGGGGGTGATTATGGTAACTGGAAAACTGGCTGATGCTGTGCTGACTGTGAGGGAGGTGGATGTGGTGGTGGTGGTGGGACTGGTGGAGGGACTGGTGGATGTGGAGGTCTGGGGTGTTGCGGGGGTGGGAAGCTGTGGTTTGATGTTGGAGTTTGAGGGTGGCGAGATGGGGTGCCTGGATGGGTCCTGAGTGTGTGTTGGTTGGAAGACTTGGATGCTTGGGGCAGTGGTGTTGGGCTTGTGACTGCTGGACTGTGTGGTGTGTGATGCTGGGTGACTGTGGTTACAGTTGTGCCCTGAGTGGGAAGTGCTGGGTCTTCTGGTGGTGCTGTGTGATGCAGGCCTGTGGAGCTGGTGTCATGACTGCTGACTGGGGAATGATTCTGGTGTGAACTGAACTGGTGGCTGGCTGGAATTGTTGAATGGGTGGGCTGCAGGCTGCTTGTGGGGTGGTGCGTACTGTTGACTGAGTGTGTGCTTGTTGCTGATATGGCATCTGTGAGGTGACTACTGGGTTTATGTGGAAACTTGGGGCTGTGGGGGTGGGCACTGTGGCTGGAGCTGTGTTGGCTGGGTAGTTGGCTTTGACTGTTGATGGTGTGGCTGGCTTGTGTGGGGTTCTGGAGAAACAGGGAGTAGGAACATGAGTTTGTGAGGCTTTTGGGCTTGAGTGTGTGGGACTCAGGGGGTGTGGCTTGTGCTGCCGTGATGCTGCTGTTGTGCTTATTATCTGACTGGGATGTGGGTGTGGATGTGTGGGAGTTGTGTTGATTGTTGTGTGGGTTGACCCCCTGTGCACTGTGGTGGGGTGGGTGTTGTTTGACTGCTGTGCTGCGGTTACTGTGGTGGGTTGACTGCTGTGCTTTGTGGACTGGGAGCGCTATCGCGGGTGCACTGGGGAACTGGATGGTGGACTGGTGTTGCTGGGGTGTGGACTGTGGGTGCGTGGTGGGTGCTGACTGTGGGGGCCTGGCTGTGGGAGCTGGACTGGATGCTGCCTGGGGGTGGTGGTTTGGGATGTGTGATGACACTTGGCTGGACAGCTGTGGTGGAGTGATGGGACAGGATGGGGCTTGTTGTGTGGTGACTATACTGTAGGCTGGGGTGTGGGTGGGGTTGGCCTGGCTTGCTTGGGTGGAGGTGGCTGTGTGCTGGCAGTGGGGAAATGCTGTGGAGTGGGAACTGTGGGTGTGGGAGCGTGTGTGGTTGGGGTGGGTGCATGACTGGTGGACTTGGGTGCTGGTGGAGGTGGCTGACCTGTTGGGCTGGGCTGTGTGCTGGTCAGGTTGGATGGCTGGATGGTGGTCGTGGACTGTGGACTGGAAACTGTGTGGTGGGTGACTGTGAGTTGTGGTGGCTGGTGTGGGGCTGGCGTTGACCTGTGTTGGCTAGGCGTGACTGTGGGCTGGCTGGAGGGTGGTACAGTGAAATTGGCAGCGTGACCTGTCTGGTGGTACTGGGGTGGCACTGGGAGTGGGTGTGGGGTGGGGGTGGCTGGTGGGGTGGGTGGGCTGAACTGACTGAGGGCCTACTGGTCGCTGTGTTGCTGAACTGGTGTTCTAAATGGAAGAACTGAGAGTGGTGGGTGGACTTGATGTGGCTGCTGATGTGGTGGATACTGGGGTGTGTGGGACTGCTGTGTTGTGGTCTTGGTGATGGACTGTAGGTGTGGCTGCTGTGGGGAGGGTGATTGGGGGAAGATGGGATGCTGTAATGGGGCTGAACATGTGGTTGCAGAAACTGGGGCGTTGGACTGTGCTGCTGGGGGTGCCTGTGGACTGGGGGATGTGTCTGACACTGTGGGGCTGGACTGGGAGTGGAGGCTCTGGTCTGGTGCTTGCTGGCGGGGCTGTGCTGGGTGAGGTTCTCGGGAGATGGATGGGGCTTGCTGTGCTGGTGTGTGACTGCTGGGAAGTGGATGTGTTTGACTGCTTGTTTTGTGCACTTGACTGGTGTGTGTGTGATCTGGGTGGGGGGGAGATGTGCAAGGCTGTGGGTGACTAGGACTTGGGGGACTGTCTGTGTAATAGGCGTGAACTGAAACTGGCGGGGTGAACTTGCTCGGGGGACTGACTGTATGAACTGGAAATGCTGCTGGGCTGTGCTGCTGATGACTGACTGGGTGCTGTTTGCAGCACTGTTGGCAATGCAACTGGTGGATGAGATGGTGCTGTGTCTGGTGTGTGGGCTGTGTAGGTTGCCTGACTGGTGCTGGTGCTATGGTGGGGGATCGGTGGGGTGGTCATTGTGCTGTGTGGAACTGTGGTGCTGGGGGTGATTGATGCTGCGTTGCTGCTGTATGAACTGGGGGGGTGAAGACTGTGGGGGGGGGTAGGTGTTGGTTGTCTGAGGGCTGTGTGGGTCTGGTGTTGTGTGTGTGTGTGTTGGGGTGGTGGGATTGTGGGACTGCCTTGGTGATGGCTGGTGTGGGGGCGGGCTGGGTGTGCTGGTGGTGGTGTGGGAGTGCTGGGGGGGCTGGCTGTGGGCGACTGCTTGGTGAGTACTGAAGTGGTGGGGTACGATGCCTGTTGTGTGTTTGGGTGGACTGGGCATGCGTGTGTAGTGTCTGGAGTCAGGTGTGGTGGTGAATAGTGCAGGCTGTAAACTGCTGGGACCGACTGCGTGGTGCTGGTGTTGACTGACAGATGTGGGCGATGACTGGGCGTGTGGGAGAGGTGGGGTCCTGACTGTAATGCTAGGGACTGTGGAGGTGTGGAAGATGGGATGGGCTGGGGAGTGTGGGGTGGATGGCGCACTGAACAGACTGTCCTGACTGATGATTTGTGAGCTGGCTGTGATGAGGTGAAAACTTGCATTGTGGTGGTGTGTGTGGTGTGAACTTGTGAGCTGGAGGGTATGAGTGGGGGTGTGACTGCTGCTGGAACTGTGACTGAACTGTGATGTGGTTTGTTGGTGGGCTGCGGGGCTGTATGTGGTTGAGTCTGGTGTACTGGAGTGGGAGAGATGGCAGTTGGGGTGACTGGCGTATGTGTGTTTGTGGGAAGTTGTGTGCTGGTTGGCAGTTGAATTTTGGACTATCTGTTAAGTGGGTGGTGAACTGCGGCCTGAACTGATGTGGGTTGCTGACTGCTGTGATGTTGTTCTATATGAGGGGTGCAGGGAGCTCTATGAAAAAAAACTTGCCTGGACTGTGGGAGAGACTAGGATGGTGAAACAGGGGGGGGTGTGGTGTGTGTTGTGTGGGTGGGCTGTGGGCGGATCAGATGGAGTGGCTGGGTTGTGCAGGGGACTGACAAAAACTGATTGGGGGCTGACTGGGGGTGTGGGGGAGGGTGAGCTGGCTGGGCTGGAACAGATGCTGCACTGTGACTGTGTGTTGGACTGTATGCTTACTGCGGCCTGTGGTACTGGTGCTGGTAGTGGGCTGCCTGTGCTGGTGCCCATGTGGGGGGGGAATGACACTGAACTGGTCAGCTGACTGACTGACAACATTGGTTAAGGCTGGTTGTGTTGGGGGTGGTGTTGGCTGGTGTACTGGTGGTGCGAGATGTGTTATGGGCGGGGGTGGTGGATGTTTGAATGGTGTGTGTGGATGGTGGATGTGTGGGGTTGGTGGTGCGGTGGGGCTGACTGAAAGAGGAATAGTGCGGGATGTGTGGTTGATGCTGGCTGTACTGCAGTTGAAACTGGTGTTGCTTCTGTGTGGTTTGAGTGTGGCTGTGGACAAAACCTGACTGTGGCTGCTGGTGTGGAGCTGCTATTGACTGGTGTGTGTTGTGGGACAGTGGAATGTTTGTTTGTGTGGGTGGTGATTGGGGCATGTGTGTGTGGCCTGGTTATGTTGCAACTGATTGGGGTCTGGGCTGGGCTGGACTGTGTGTAGAGACTGTTGGCTGCTGCTGGATGGGCACTGCTGTCTTGCAATAGGTGTTGGGACCTGGCTGATGCTGGGTGGGGAATGTGACTTGGAGGTGGTGTGTATGGGGGAGGCTTTAGTTGTGTGCTGTGGGGGTGGGGGATGTGGACTGCTGTTGTTGACTGGTGGGTGCTGGTGTGATATGGATTGACTGGGGTGCTGGGGGGGTTGTGGCAGCAGTGTTTAGTGCGACTGTAAAACTATGCATTGGGATATTGGGGTAGGGTTGGACTGCTGGACTGCTGGGAGTGGCTGTTGCACTGGCCGTGTGCCTGAGGGCTGTGTGGGCTGGGTGGATGGGCTGCTGGTGACACTGAGGGAACTCTGTGTGGGGTGTGCGATTGTTGTGTTATGGACTGCACTGGGGATGCTGGGGGGACTGGCTGTTGTGGATCCTGTGCTGGGGTTGATGGATTTGGCTGTTTATCTGGTTAGTGGATTTGTGCACTGACTGAGCCTGGGAACTGGACTGTTGGACGTGTTGCTGGTGTGTGATTGGTGATGGGGCACTGCTGTGAACTGCTTACGGGTGGTGGGGGGGTGTGTTGCAGTGGTGAGGATGTGAGTGAGCTGTGGGTGGGGGTACTGGATATGGTGGTGAGCTGTGACTGTCTTGGGTGGGGGACCTGATGTTGTGCTGTGTAGGCTGGCTGGTGTGCTGATCTGTGTGTGTGGACTGTGTGTTGTGTGTGACAGGTGTGTGATGGTGACAGGTGTCGACTGGGGAGGCTGATGTGCAATGGAGGAGTTGGCTGTGCTCGGGACTGTGCACTGTGTTGGGGGATGCTTGGCTGGGCTGTGCTGGGGGTGCTGGCAGGCAAAGGTTGCTGCTGACGGGTAACTGATGGGTGTGGTGTCTGCTGTGGTGCAGGTGGTTAAGTTGGGTGTGGGCTGTTCGGTTGGGGGGGAGATGGTGACTGGGACTGGGGGATTGTGGGTTGGCAGGCTGATGCAGGGGGCTGTGGATGTGTTGTGGGGCCTGCAGCTGGTGGTGTGGGGTGGGGGGTGAGCTGTGTGGGATGTGGCTGGTAGGTGACTGATCTGTTTTTTTTGGGGTGGGGAACTGGAGCATGTAGGTGTTGGATGTGGCGGATGGGGCTGGTCAGGGTGTGAGAGTGGTTGGTGTTCTGAGGCAGACTGGCTTGAGCTGGGCGTGGGGAGGACGTGACTGGGTCTGGTGGTGTGCTTGGTGAGTGGATTGGGTAGTTGTGGACTTGCTGACATATGGTGTGACTGAGCATGCACAGAGGATGGCATGTGGTGGTGTACTCTGACTGTGACTGAACTGTGATGGTGCTGAGTTTGGATTGCTTGGTTACTGGAGTGGGGGTGGGAATTGGTGGTCTAGTGAACTGGACTTGATGATGTGACTGATGCTTGGTGAGTGGCTTCTGGTGGTGTGGACTGGTCTGTTGCGGAGACAGTTGTGTCTGGCAGCTTAGTGCCTGGAACTGGCTGCTTTTGCTGGGAGGTGGTGGTGAAGGAGGACTGTGAATGTGTGGGTGGCCTGTGTGTGCATGCTGGGAGTCTTGGTGCAAGAGTGTGTCTGGTTGATGCTGACTGAGTGTGTGGGGGTATTTTTTTTGGGTCTGGCTGTGGTTGTGGCTGACTGAACTGGGGCGCACTGGTTAGGCGTTTGTGTGCTGGAATCCCTTGGCTGACTGGGTGGAATGTGACTGGGAACTGCTGCTTCTTGTCTGTGTGCTGGTTAGGGTGGTGGATTGTACTGTGCCTTGATAGTGATGAACCTAGCGTCGTGAGTGGTGTGTGGCTGGGACAGGGTGTGGTGCAGGGAGTGACTGTGTGTGTCTGATTGGTGCTGAGAATGGCCACTGCTGAGGTGACTTACTGTGCGTGTCTTTGGACTGTGGCTGTGACCGTGGTGGGTTGGGCTGTATTACTGTCTGGCTGGAGTAACAGATGATGTGACTGGTGGTGGGAGAGGGTGGTGTTGCTGCGGTGTGTGCTGACAGTGGGTGTACTGTGCTGTGTGTGAAGCATTCTTGGTGCTGAGGTGCTGGGCAGGTGCTGTAGACTGCTGCTGGCTGGTTGACTGACTGTTGGGGTGTGAACTGTGGGCTGTTGGGTAGATGTGCTTGTGTGGGGCCTGAGATATGGAACTTGATTTGTTGACGGCCTCGACTAGGCTGTCGCTGTGTTGACTGGCAGGGCCACTGACTGGATGCATGTGGGGGTTGACTGGTGGGGATGTTGGGTGACTGAATGGTGGGGTTGGATGTTGGTCTGGTGGGGTGAACAGGCTGATGCAGGACTGTTGTAAGAAACCATGGCTGGCTGAATGGGGCAGGGTGGTTTGGAGCTTTGATGGCTGGTGTGTGTAGCTGGAGGAAACTGGTGGTTGGGGTGTGTCTGTTGATGGTGGATGAACTGTGTGCTGGGTGAAACTGAGGTTTGTGGGATTTTGTGGGCGGGCTGAAAAGGCAGCTAGTGTGTTGTGCTGTGAGACTGTTGATGACTGGTGCGAACTGCTGGGTGCTTAGTGCTGGGTGAGCTTGATGACTTGAACGTGGTTGTTCTGTGCGGAGTTGGATTGTGGATGGATACTGGGTGTGTAGCTGGTGCTTGGGTGAGTGGTGATGCCTGTGGCTGGCTGTGCCTGGTGCTGTCCTGATGTGTGGAGGGTGCTGCTGGTGGACTGGGGGGTGGTCGCAGGGTGGGGTGGTGTGGTGGGCGGGCAGGACTGGTGTGGTGGTGCTTTGGGGGACTGTGGGGCTGGGATGGGGTGGTGGTGATGGAGTTGGTGGATGGTGTGTGTGGCTGCTGGACTGACTGTGGGTGCAACTGATGTTGGGTGATGGATGGGTCTGTCTGAACTCGGTGGTGTGGTGAACTGGGGCTGCATGGGTGATGACAGGGTTGGGTAGGGTGGGTGTTGTCCTGTGGGGGGTTGGGCAGGTGGCATGCTGCTGTGTGTGGTTGTTGTGTTTGGGTGGTGCATGTGGTGAGACTGGTGGGCGGATGGTTGCAGTGACTGGGCTGAAACTTACTGCTGGGGCTGTGTGTTGCTGATGTACTGTGAGTATGTGTGTGTTGGGTGTGGAGCCAGATGGGGTTGAACTGACTGGTGTGGAGTGAGCGATGGAAACTGGGACTGAGTGACTGCTTCATTGTGGTGACCTGCTGCGTGGGATGGGGACTGACTGGTGTGGGAAGACCGTGGTGGTAAAAGGTGTCGGACTGTGGTGTGTAGGGAATGGGGCTTGATCTGCTGAGTGCTGGGGTGGTACAGGGAGTTCTGGAGGACTGAACTGGGACTTGTGTGTTGCTGGTGTGGTGTGCTGATGCGTTGGGCTGGTGTGTGCTGCTGTTTGTGCTGCATGTGGGTGCTGGAACTGTGGGGGCTGTGACGTTGACTTGCAACTGACTGGTGGCTGTCGGGTGATAGTTGATCTGCTGCTGCTGCACTTGTGTGGCTGGTTAGTGCTGAGCTGGTCGGAAAGCTTCTGGCTTGTGTGGAAACTGCTTCTGTGTGGGTGGGGTGGTATGGCATGTGTACGTGTGGCTGTGGGGTGTGCTGGGTGGGAAGATGTTGTGTGGTGTGGGGCTGCGACTGTTAGCTTGGGGTGGGGAGGTGTAGGGGTTGGGCTGTGAGCTGGGGTTTGGTGACGATGGGTGTGTAGTGCTGGTGACCTGGGTGTGTGTAGTGATGAATGTGAGTGTGGGGTTGCGCTGGGCGTGACTGGATGTACTGAACCTGTGTAGTGCTGTGCGCAGGGGGTGGCTGGGGTTGAGGATGCGGCTGATGGATGTGGGGGTGCGTGTGTATGTAACAGTGTGCCTGAGGAGTGTGGACTGGTTGTGTTGGATGAGTGCTGGTGCTGCTGCTGACTGGGTGTGATCTGGGACTAGAATAGGGTGCTGGTGTGGGTGGAGGTGACAGGGAACAGCTGGCTCTTGGTGGTCTGGGGATGCAGACTTGTGGGGTGTGTGTGGCACGTACTGGTGGTGGTTACGTGGCTGGGGAGACAAGGAGTGTGTGGGTGGTGGCGAGGGGCTGTCTGACTGACTGATCTTGGGATGTGACGAAACAGTGTGCTTGTTGACTGGTGGGGACTGCTGGATGGCTGGGTTGGACTGTGATAGGGGGCTGCTGGGATAGACATGGATGTGATGGGGAGTGGGGGACTGCTGGGGACGTGTAACACTGTGTTACTGGTTGGGCTGGGTGGTTACTAGGTGGGGGCTGGTGGATGCTGGTGCTGACTTGTGTGACTGGGTTGTGGGGGGGAGTAGTGGACTGGGATGACTGTGCTTGGTGATGTGCCTGGGGGTAGGGGTTAGGTGGGTTGGGTTGTGTGTGTGGATATGCTGCTGGGGTAGGTGGTGTGGTGTGGAGGGGTATGGGACTTGTGACTGCTGGCTGGGTGGGAGCTGTGCTGTGTGGCGGACTGGTGGGGTGTGTGACTGCTGGCGTGTGAGCGGGTGCTGGGTACTGTGGGGTTGGGTGTGGGTTGTGCGCTGGGTGTTGTGGGACTGTGTTGTGGTGTAATGGACTGTGGATCTGTGGCTGGTGCTGGGCTGGCACTGGTTTGTTTGATGGCCTTGAAATTTGTGATGTGGACTGTTGACTGGCCTGGGCTGGGGTTGGATGGGTGTGCTGGGAGCTGTGTGAATGGTGCGTTGTTGGGCTTGAAATAGTGCTGGACAGTGGGGGGTAGGCTATGTAAACTTGAGGTGACTGGGACATGAATTGTGGAGGGCATGATGGGTTCTGCTCTGGGTTGGGCCTGTGTGTGTTGTGTGCTGTTTGGCTCGGGATGGTGAACTGTGGCTGCAGTGAGGTGCTAGAAAAAAACTGATATGGCTTGCTGTGCAGTGCTGGTGTGGAATGTGGGGTACTGGATGCATTGGATGAGGGAGCTGTGGCTTAATGTTTGCTCTGTGGATTGGATTGACTGAGTGGCTGTGTGGAGCTTGTGGACTGTGTTGGCTGGTGGGTGGAACTGTGGGAATGGGTGCTTGAAACTGCTGTGAATGGTGGATCCTTTGTGTTGGGGGTGCCCTCTGGGGTGGTGACTTACTGGGGTCGTGTCTGAGAGGTTGAGGGGTGTGGCTGCTGTGTGTGGACTGTGGATGGTGACTGCTGAAATGAAGATCGGTGTGGAAACTGGGGGGGTGGGTTGGGTGCTACTTGGTGGTGGTGGGGGCTTATGGGGGCTGACAGGCAGGTGGGCCTGTGATGGTTGTGAAACTGTAGTGGACTGTGGGTGGGATGGAGTGGACTCGTGCCTGGACTGTGTGTGACTGGAATGGGGAACGTCTCTGGTACTGTGGGTGGGGTGTGCAGGAAACAGTGTGCTGGGTGTGTGTGAGTGTGGGGCTGGCTAGGTTGACTGATGGGGGTGGGGGGGGTGGGGACAGACTAGGGTGGGCTGGGGGCAACTGGACTTCTGTGGCCTGTTGTTGCCTGTGCTGGTGTGGGTGGCTGATGAAAACTGACGTGTGGTGTGTGGCTGGGGTGCGAACTGGTGGGGGTCTGAGGTGCTGTCTGGGGTGGCTTGTGTGCCTGGAAGGCAATGAACTGATGAGTGGCTGGACTTGGAGGGGAGTGAAAACTGCAAACTGGGGCTGAAAACTGCTTGTGTGGTGGGCGCTATGGTGTGTGTGTGCAGTGGGTCTGGTGAGTTGTGGGAGTGTAGAGCATATGTCTGCTGGAGTGGTGCTGTGCTGCTGCTTGGCATTGAGAGGGCTGCTTGTGAGGGTTTGGTGTGAGGCTGTTCGGCTGTTGGGTGGTGAACCTGTGGGGAGGGATCTTGGCTGGGTGGGCTGGGCTGCAGCATGGTGGAGTGGAGGGAACTGGTTTTTACTGGGGTGGGCGCCTGGGGGTGCTGGCTGGCTGGGGGCACTGACTGGGCGATTTGCTGATTGTGGGCTGTGCTAGTGTTGGTGACTGGTGCCTGTGGTGACTGTGTGATGCTTGCCAGTGCTGTGTTGATTGTGGTTTGCTGCTTATTTGCGGGTTATATGATGAGACTGTGTGTGCTGAATGTGGCTTGCTGAGTGCTTATTGGGTGACTGGGTTGTGGTGAGGTCTTCTACTGTTGGGGGGGAGCTGGGGTGTTGGTGTGGGGGCTTTGTGTGTGGAGCGAATCCTGGTGGTGCTTGCTAGCCAAGTGGACTGGGGGTTGGCTGTTGCTTAGAGCTGTGCTGCTGGTGCTGATGAACTGGTGGGGTTGGGTAGACTGGGTGTGTGGGGGTAGAAGAGGACTTAGGTGCTGGGGGCTGTTGGGGATGGAGAGCTTGGGACTTTGGGGTCTGTGGGCTGCCTGGTACTGTGTGGAGTGCATGTTGGAGGAACGGACTGGGGACTGCGTTCTGGGTGATGTGTGGTTGTCACTGTGGTGGTTCTGGCCTGCTGATGGAGGGGGTGGGTGGTGGATGTGGGATGGGGGACTGTGAAACTGGGGGCAGGTTGTGTTGGTGGGTCAGGATGCTGGCTGGTTGCTATGCTAGGACGTGCACTGGAGGTACTGTGAATGGTGATGACTGAAAAGGCTGGGGTCTGGCTGGTGTGGGGCAGCTGGTGTAAAAGACCTGGCTGACTGCTGGTACAATGTGTAAGAGAAACTGGTGTGTGGTGTGGGGCTGGTGCTGGTGCACTGGACTGGCAGTACCGAGTGGGGGGATCGTGTGGGCTGTGGGGGACTGCTGATTTGTGGGCTGTGTTGGGGGGTGTGTGTGTGTGGAAAACGTGGACTGGCATGAGTTTGTTTCACTGGGCGGGGTGTGGCTGACTTGTTGATGGTGTGTGGGTGTTGGATGTGGCATTCTGCTGTGGTGTGTATCACTGCACTGCTGGCTGGTGGGGTTGTCGTTGCGTGTACAGGGTTGATTGGCTGAACTGTGAGCTGTGGTGATGTGTGTGTGCTGGCTGGCAGGGGGTGGGGGCGATCTGGGTGGGCTGCCATTGTACCTTGTGATTTGTGTACTGGGGGGAACTGGCGTGGTGGTCTGACTGCAACTGAAAACTGAGTGGTGGCTGCTGGCTGGGATGTGGGATGATGGCTGTGGGCTGGAGAACTGGTGCGTGAAGGTAGCAGTACTGAGGGCCGTGGATGGTCGGCTGGGGTTGTCGACTGACTCAGGTAGGGTGACAGTGGGTGATGTGTTGTTTGATGCTGTGATGAGGGTGCGTGACTGTATGGGGGCTCGCGACTGCTGGCTGATGGGGTGTGTGTGTTGGCCTGTGGCTGTAGACTGTTAGGTGGCTGGCTGGTCGGTGGCTGATGATGGAGTTGTGCTGTGGCCTGCTGTGTGCCTTACTAGGAGCTGGCTTGGTGTGAGCTGCAGGGGTGATGAAACTGTGGAAGTGGTTGGTGGGTGTGGTGCAGTGTGTTGCTTTGACTGTGTTGAGTTGTGCTGAGTGTTGTGGACTGTGTACTGGTACTGATGAACTGTGGTGTGTGGTGCTTGTGGGCTGGTGGCTGCCTGTGGCTTTGCTGGTCTGGGACACCTGGGAACTGGGAGGGGGGTTCTGTAGTGACTGTGGGTGATGGAGGGTGGGGTGTGACTGGGTGGGTGTGATGTTGACTGTGTGGTGGAGAATGTGGGATGTTGGGGGGCTCGTATGGTGCTGATGTGTATGGGTTGCTGAGTGACTGTGGTTGTTGGGACTGTAGATGTGCTGTGGACAGCGTGGCTGTGGTTGATTGTGTGGGTGGGTGCTGGGGTGTGGGGAGGGGAAATTGAAATGGACTGTTGATGGTGAAACTTTGGGGTGGGATGGCTAGTGTGTGTGCAGGTTGCTGAGCTGTGTGGAGCTGGTGACTGAGAACAGTGTGTGCGGCCTGCTGACAGAGGCTGTTGGAATGGAACTGACTGGGGAACTGTGTACGCTGGTGGGTCTTGAGACTTGGTGGGGTGCTAGGGCTGATGAAACTGATGTGTCAGTGGTATGTTGGGTGTGGATGCGAACAGAGTGGTGACAGCTGTTGGGTGAGACTGGCTGCGGTGCATGGGGAATGTGGTTTGCTTTGGTGGGGTGGTCTACTGGGTGTGGGCACTGGGCTGGTGCACAGGGACTGTGTTCTGCTGTGGGCTGAAACTTGTGGGTGTGTTTTGAGACTGCTGCGACACTGGACTGGTGCCTGGAAGTACTGGGGGTGTGAGGTGAGTGTGTGTGTGGACTGGTGGTGATAGTGACTTGTGGACTGAACTGGCTGGTAATACGTGGGGAGCTGTCAGTGGGCTTGAGTGGTGTGACTAGCTGTGCTTAAGGGATGCTAACTGCATGCGACTGAAGATGGTGGCGGTGTGAGTGACACTGGTGGGTGAACTGGCTGATGGGTTAAATGCTTGTGTCTGTGGTCTGTTGGTGGGCCGGGTGGTTGCTGGTGGGCCTGTGTGGCTGTGTAGGCGGCCCTGGATTTGGGGGAATGGGACTAGGGTCGTGGGATGGGATGGTGTGCTGCTTGCTGTACTCTGGCTGGGCTTGGACCTTTGTGTGGTGTGAGTGTGCGGGAACTGAATGGTTGGATGGATGTGAGGGTTGTCGCAGCTGGTTGTAGTGATCTGTTGATTGTGGCTTGGCTGGATCTGACAGGGGGCTGCAGGGAAAGGACTGTGTTGTGGGCACGTTGGTGTGTGATGGGTTGGACTTGCTGATTGAGTGTGGATTAGGCTGATGCTGTCTGTGTGCTGAGCTGTGAAACTGGCAGAATGTGTGCTGGTGTGGTGGTGAGACGGTGAGATGCTGTGCTTACAGAGTGTTGACTTGCTCGTGGCATGGCTGATCTGGGGGGGAGGGTGTGGACTGGGATGGGTGTTCTGGACTGCCTGTGTGGTGTAGGCGGGTGGACTGTTATTGTGGTTGTGCTGGACTGGTGTGTTGGTGGTGGGCTGGGGAACTGTGGCTGTCTGTGGGACTGAAATGATGTACTGTCGGAACTGGGCTTCAGCTTGAACTGTGTACTAGGGTGACAGTTGTGGTGTTGTTGGGGGACTGCCTTATGAGGCTGTGGGTGGACTGGCTGCCGCATGGTGCTGCTTGGCTATTAAGTGCTGCCTGATGGGCTGGTGAGTGCTGTGTAGAACTGTGGTGATGTGGTGTGGTGTGGTTGTGGGGACAGGCCAGTGACTGTGGCTTGTGGATGGTGGGCCTGCTGGAACTGTGATGACTGTGGTGACTGGTGAGGTTGGGAATGGGTGACATGTTAGGTGTAGGGTGGTGGGGTGAAGGCAGCTGTGGGGTGTATGCTGGGGACAAGACTGGTGCGCTGGCTGTGGAAACTGGAGGGTGCGGGTGTGGGATGATGCTGTGGTGATTGGTGGTGTGGGACTGATGTGCTGATGTGGCTGGGGTGTGTGCTGGTGGGACCAATGGGCGGGCCCTGGTGTGGTGATGCCTTGTGTTGCTGGGCTGCAACTGGTTTGCTGTGTGACTCAGACTGGTTACTGGCTGGGGCAGTCCATTTTGTGAGGTGTGGTGGGCTGGGTCTGGGGTTGGTTGATGGGGCTGAGTAGGTGCTGTGTGTTGGGGTGGGTTGAGGTCCGGGGGGTGGCTGGGTGCTGTGAACTGGTGACTCGGAGACTGGAGATTGGACTGTACTGCCCTGTCCTGTGATGTGGGCCATACTGGGTGCTGTTACTGGAATGTGACTGGTTGTGTGTGAAGGTGGTGGTGTGGAGGTGCTAACTGAGCTGGGTGATTGTTGGACTGGTGTATGTGTGAGTGAGTTGTGGTGTTGGTGGCTGGGAGGTGTCATAGGGGCTGTGATGGGGCTGTGGGTGAAACTGGTGGTGAACTGGGTGGAATGGGAACTTGGGGGGCTGGGGGTGAGGTGTCTGGCGTGTGGTTGACTGTGTGGCCTTGTGCTGTGGAGCATGTCGTGTGGGTTGGGACTGTCTGCTGCGGGGTGGTGGTGCTGTGGACTGGGAATGTCTGGCCGGGTGTGGGATGAACTGCTGCCCCTGGGGGGTTGGTGGCTGCTGCTGTGGTGGTGACTGTGGGTGGGACCTGAGTGGACTGGTGACTTGCTGCCTGAATGGACTGTGGCTGTGGATCTGGGGACCTGACTGGGGACGTTGGTGGCCTGGGTGGGGTGAACTGGGTGGGGAGGTGGAAACAGGGCTGATAATGTGTGTCTGTGTGTAGGTTGGTTATGGCTTGGAGTGTTGTGGCTTGGGGGGACATGGACTGGCAAAAACTGGGCGGGGGGTGTGAGTGGGGAGGAATGTGGGTGTGGACATGCATGCTGGGCTGGCAGGTGATGGGGCACTGGTGACTGATGTGATGTCCATGTGGTGACTGTGTGGTGGGGCAGTGCGTGGCTGACTGGGTGGTGTGTCTATAGTGTGTGGGCTGGGACTGTGTACTGGTGTGTTGGTGAACTACCTGACTGGGGGGGTGTGTGTATGGGCTGAACTGCTTTGGCTGGAGTTGGTACTGTGGGTGCTGGGACTGTGGGTGAGAACTGGGTGGTGCTGACTGCATGTGTCCTGGCTGGTGCAGGTGTGAAACTGACTTGGTGGCTGGACTGTGTGGAGTGAGTGGTGCTGCTAGGGCTGGACAGGGGTTGGTGTTGGTGAGTGGGAGGGGTGCTGAGGTTGCACTGTGATGAACTGGCTGGTGTGTGAACAGTGGGTGGTGGTTTGCTGGTGCTGGTTGACTGACGAGTGCTGTGGCTGTGTGATCTGTTTGCTGGATGTGTATGATTGCTGGTGGGTGTTCTTCTGGTAGCTGTGGGAGTGACTGCCCTAATGGGGTGGGCTGTTGCACTGTTGGAGGGACTTGTGACTGGTTGCTGGATTGGGCGTTTGGTGGGGTGTTGGCTGGGTGGTGGATAATTTTAGAAAACTGCTTGACTGTGAAGCGTGGATTGGGAGGTTGGGCAACTGGCTGTAGTACTGGTGACTGGACTGAGAACTGTTATAGGGTGCGGGAGGGTGGGTAGGTGTGTGGGGGTTGGAGTCGGGAGTCTGTGCTGGGGGTTGTGAGTGACCTGCTGCAGGTGGTGGTGGTGGGGGTGTAGTGGGAGTTCTGCAGGCTGTGGACTGATGTGTGCGTAGAACCTGGCTGGTTTGGACTGCTAGGGACGTGCTGGCTGTGTTGCTTGTGCTTGGTGGGCCCTGTGGGTTGAACTGAAGGATGTGGGTGTGGAATGAACCCTGGCTGTGGTGTGTTGACAGGCTGCTATGACTGGGGACTGGGCTGACTGCTGGTGTGGCTGCTGGGGTGTAACTGTGCTGTACTGTGTGGTGTGTGGTTGGGCTGTCTGCCCACTGTGTAGAGCTGGGCTTGTGTGGTGAGTGGCTGTGTCACTTGGGGCTTGCTGGGGTTGTGGTGGCTTCTTGCTCAGTGAGGGCGGCTGGGATGGGGGCTCGTGGTGTTGTTGGGCTTGCTGGGGGTGTCGGGGTGTGGTGTGGGTGGGGGCTGGTTGTGGGGCAGTTTGTGCAGGTGTTACCTGGCCCCAAACCGCTCAACTCATTAATTGGTTAAAAGTTAATTATGTGCCCCAACCCAGTGCATCCCATCCCATCACAACAAGGAATCAGGGACCCCAATCATTAGTGCATTACAGTCACATCCATATATTCTTTATTACGCAGCATGAACACTTTGCTCAGATAGTGCTTTAACTGCAGTAGTTTGGACTGGGGAGCATGTTAGTCTCATAGGTTGCTAGAGTACTGACTCTAGGTTAATTTTCCAAACCAAGGCTACGTTAGGTACAACCATTCCAGAAGGAGACACATTTTAAGACCTTGAGTGCTCTTGTGTGCCAGTTTGACAGTTTTGATTAACTTTATGTCTTATTCTCTCATTCTCTGAC